>PVLD010034836.1:0-12324 GCA_004027595.1 Dinomys branickii | reverse complement strand
GGAACCAGAAGAGACCCAGAATAGCAAAAGCAATCCTGGGCAATAAAGAAAAGTCAGGTGGAATCACAATCCCTGACCTGAAATTATACTACAAAGCAACTGTAATAAAATCAACCTGGTACTGGCTAAATAACAGACCTGAGGATCAATGGAACAGACTGGAAGATGCAACCACAACAAAAAACCCACTCAGCTACCTTATTTAATCTAATTTAATACATAAAATTTTCAAATTAATAATTTAGAAATGATAGCAAAATTTAATGTTATAGGCTTTGGAAAATTTAACCTCTGTGCCAGTAGTATCTTCACATGTATATTTATTTTTATTTTTTAATTTTAAAGACAAAAGAATGTTGACATATAAACCAGAATAACACATAAACAATACAGGAAATAAAAAATTATATAGAATATAGTAGGGAATTAGCACTGGATGCTGTATTACATAATGTTATCTTCACATTAGTTAACACATAAACATTAAAGGAAATACCAAATTATAGAGAAGATAGTAGGGAATTAACACTGGATGCTGTATTACATAAAGTAATCTTTGCATCTGTTAACACAAAAACAATAAAGGAAATACACAATTATGGAGAACGTAGTAGGGAATTAGCTCTGGATGCTGAATTACATAATGTTATCTTCATGTTTGTTACTCAGTTATACAGATGATGGCTCCTTTGATTAATCAGTTTTCTCCACCCTCATCTCTGTTGTTCTACCACCCAATCAGTCATCTTCCCTGTGATAATAACTGTAATTTTGGGTTTATTTATACCCTCGGACTCTCATCTTGGGAAGAGACATAGCTGCTTCAAATTATGCTATAACATGTATGGGTGTATACAAATTGCTATGGTTGGAGGTGGAAAAGCACCCCTGCTCAGAGATAGTAGATAGGCAGGGAACCGGGTTGACTCTTGTCAAGCCCCCACGGACAAGCCCTCAAGGCCATCGGGGGTCCGGTCAAGTTAGCAAGGTTACCCAGTGAACCACTAGGCTTCACCCCGATACATGGCATCTGGAGGTCCAGTCGAGTCCTCAGGGTCTTCCAAACAGACCTCTGGGATCTGCCCATATCTGCCAGAGCCTGACCGAGTCCATGGTGTTGCCCCCAGTGGACCGCCTGGCTCTGCCCTGTTGCCACGCTGCTGATGGCTGGGTCGAATTCACAGGATCACCCCAAGCAGACTACCCAGCTCCGGGCCAGGTTGAGTCCACGGGTCGCCCCCAGAGGACCACTCAGCTCCACCCTGTTGCTGTACTGCCTGGCCGGGTTGAGTCCATAGGGTCAACCCTAGCAGAATGCCTTTGCCCTGTCACCGCACTGCTGGATGCCCCGTCCAGGTCTTCAGGGTTCTCATGTAGCCTGGAGGGAGCCCCCTCCCCCCTCAGGATACTGAGCTCCCTGTCAAGGAAGGTTCCCTTATAGGCCACTAACATCTCCCTGTAGGCCACCTACCTCTTTGGAGGCTGTCCCCACCCAGTAAGAGAACTGGGTCTGCACCCTAATTCCAGGTCTTCACCTCCTCCCACCTCCCGATCTCCAGTATTGCTATTCCCCATCCTTTGCAGCTGGGCATTGGGCAAACTTACAATGCTGGGCACAAGGGCATGCGATCTCCCCCACCCGTGCTTACTGTGGTAGTCCAGGGTATGTACTGAGTTTAATTATTAGTTCTAGAAGAGAGTTGGAGGATTTTCTCTAGTCTGCTATGTATAGTATGTTATTGTTTCTCAGACTTCCGGATTGCTGCTTTTCATGTAACTTGTTGCTTTGGGTTCATACAGGGTTCATATATGTGAACAGTATGGAGACACTCTTGGTGCTCATATTAGTAGTTTGGGATGAATCCTGAAGCCCATGGACTTGTCCTATTGCTGTCAGGAACAGGTGGTGATTGCGCAGGCCGCCGAAGCTCAAGGTGCTCACAGAGAGAGTTCAGGGTGGGAGCTGAAGCCTGGTTACTCAGCTCATGCTTCCTGCTTGATGTTGGAGTGAGAAAAGCATGGGGCCATGTAATCCACTTCCATCTGCAGCTCTCTCTTGCTGTTGTGCTCCGGTTTCCATTTGTTCCTTGGCTGGATCCCTGGGAGTTGCTGTGGCTCTGGGGTCACTGCCAATGCTCTCTGCTGCTCTTTGCTGGTAGTTGCTCACATAGTGGAAAGGCAGGAGGCCATAGCCTTGGGGTAGGCATAGAGCTGGGTGTCATGGGCTGTGTACTGGTTGCTTTGACTCTACCTTGCCTCCAGGCACTGATCAGGAGGGTTGCTGCAGGGTGGGGATTCTGTTTCAGTGGCTGTTGTTACTTCTCATCCTCATACTGGGTTCGACAACAGCTCCCAACTGCCATTGCCTCTTTTCCTGGCTGCGCCCTTTCCTCTCCAGCCCTGGACCAGCTCTCAGAACTCCGCTCTCCCCTGGTGGAGTCAGGAGGCTTCCATGAGCGTGGGTCTCTGAAGCTGAAGCTGCGAGTGCCAGAACGAGGGCGTGGGCCGAGGGTGTGTTTGGAGCGGTGGCTTCCTTCTTCTCTGCCTCCTCTCCCTCCTACTGCGCCATGGCAGCCCTCTGATCCTTTCCTCCAGCAGAGGTCTTGCTTGGTCTTTCCGAGGGCTTCAGTTCCCATTTCATATCCTTCCTGGGTTCAGGGTACACACCCTTCTCCTTTCTGTCCTTCTCATATTGCTATATTCCATTGTCTGGGTGGCAATCCTCCTCCGGGACGTTCCCTCTCTGTTGCCTACTCAGCCGTCATCTTCCCTGAAGTCTTCACATGTATTTTTAAACAAGAAAGTATGAAGGTTGTTGTGGTTTGGGGTTTATTTACAAGGTGAACAATACAATACAGGACACATATAAGATTATTTATAGTCACCCAAAGAATCATACACAAGAGAGTGCAGGAAATCTGTCTACATACCACAGACAGGAATCCAGCTAAGTTCCTGAATCCCATGATAATGTACAGCATGAGTCCACCAGAAATCCTAGAGCTGACGCTTATAAATCCAACTGGAGGGGCTGGGGATATAGCTCAGTGGAATAAGCACTTGCCTAGAAAGCGCAGGGTCCTGAGTTCGATTCTTAGTACCGCAAAAAAAAATCAAATAAATAAATAAATAAATAAATAAATCCAACTGGAGGCCCAGAGCACATAACAACATCTCCTGCAGGTCTTTTACACAGGTCCGTGCTGGGAAGACCCAAAGGTCAGTTGTGGAATCTAGGAAGTCTGTGCCAGCAAGATGAAGGATCTGTGCTAGCAGACTGAAGGATCTACACTGGAGCCAGGAAGCGACGTGCAAAGAACTAGAGTTCCCCTGAAAAGTACCACAGTCATTCTTAGCAACAGTGAGGTCCTGAGCTCCCACAGTGAAGAAGACAGCTGAGTTCACACCAGGGAAACCAACACAGCACCATCTTCCCATCCAGAGCAAGGAAGCGATGCTCACAGTGAGGACCAGAGCTCCCCCAAAGTGAACTGAAGCTATTCTCAGTGCCAACAAGGTAAGGAGCTCCTTGGAGGATGAAAACAGCCAAAATCATGAGGAAATCCAGCATGACAAGCTCCTCCAACAGAACCAACAGATCCTTACAGCTCCTACCAGCTCCAACAGCCTTTCAGTGCCCAACAGCCTAACTTTGGTCCTGCCTCTTATGCTGCTGGCAACACTCCCACGTGTGCCTCCCATACCCAGCACCACGCTTACTCAGCTCAGCTGGGGGTTGTAAGTTAACCACCAGTTGTCAATCCACAACAGAGGCCATTCAATTGTACTTTTAAAAGTCAGTCTTTTCATGTTTTACTACCATGTAAATGTCTGTTGAAAAGTCATTTTTCACAGCCAGTAGAGATGCCAGTATAATTTTTGGAATAATTTTTCTAGAAAAATTTGAACATAATGCTGTATTCATTTAACATTTATACATATATGCATAGAAATGGTATTACACTAAAATGTTTAAATTCTAGTTAGGTAGTAATAGTTAAATCCTAAATATCATCAGAGAATTTTCTCTTTCTTGTTTCTTTGTCTATGAGCTCAGTCAGACCAGTAAGTCTACTATAGAGATTGTTATAATGATTGGGTACTGTTGGAATTATTAAAAATATATTTCATGCTTTAAGTTTGGAAAATAAAGAGCATACTGTGGAAAAGGATTCTCCATGGAACTGGGTCTTGTTTATAGTTGAAAATTATTGTGATTACATTTTAGAAGAGATCCAATGCTTCAAATTTCAATACATCATTCACCACACATTAAAAATAAATACACAAAATGTCAATGCAAAGAAAATTAATGGAATCACATAGGATATACAAATGATTCACACTGGTAATTTTATTCATAACAGAAAGCCTGAGAAAAGACACATAATGGAACTTTCTATGCTTTATTCTAAATCATACACTCACTTTCACTATTGTTCAGCTAAAGCAAATAAAACCCAAATCAATGAAATTGGCAAACATAAGACATGGGCTTTTTATCAAACGCTAGGCGATACCAACTTAACCTAAAGGTGCAACCTGCAGTAAAACAGTGATCGGTAGTCAGAGTGTGTGCTCATGCACAACACAATATATTAACATTGGAAAAGTGTCAAACCCTAGGAGTAAATTCACTGCAACTTGCTTGTGTCTGCAACTCCAGGGCGGGATCGGTGCTCCACCTGTGCTATATTATATCTAACAAAATAAAGACGACTCCTTTAGTAAACTTTGCACTCTGTGAAGATCAGAAACAAAACCACGGCTGGCAGAGTGATTGCATTCCTCTCCTGGCCATTTTGCAGATTGCATGATATTGATGAAACATGGAAGTGGCCAAACAGATGTCATGAAAGGATTTCACATGTTTCTGCACAGGATGATTGGATTGGGAGTGGTGAATATGTGTCAACCTGGGTTTCCATGCATCACTCTACTGTTGCTTTTCCAAAGATTTGTCTCAATATTGAAAAAAAAGAATCAAGTCATTTTTATGAATTAATGCTAACTGAGGAAACACAGCAAGGATGTATGGGTAGGCTAAGCAAGCCATTGACACTGGAGTTACCTTGAAGTTTCAGATAGTGTACAACAGCATGGAATTATAGTATTGTACAAGCTAGATAAATATTGTAGATAAAAAAGTTTCCAACTATTATTTACAAATATTATAAAATATATATGTGCATCTGAATATTTTAATAAAGAGAAGCTGGTTGCAACATGGCATATTCATTCCCAATACTCTCACTTGTTGCCTTGTAACTTAAATGAGTCCAAGTTTGTTAGCTCTGAAAACTGACTTCTACTTTCCATATTTTCCTAACTTTTGGTTATCAAAAGTGTTAATAATTTCTCACTAGAATTGATTCCAACATTGGCTCTCTATATTACTTTCATCATGTTATGTTTGTGATTTAATATATGCCCCAAATCTCATATATTCAGAGATGGAGATCCAGGAAGTAACTGGAACATGGGTATGATACTCAGCAAGAAATTAATCCACTGAAGAATTTATAGCTGAATATGCTGTTAGGAAGGAGGCCGCACTCAGAAGAGGTGGTCATTGTGGGAGTGACTGGGAGTGCGTGTTCTTATCCCCAGCTCTGCCCTTCTCTCTCTCCCTTCAGGCTTCCAAGGGTTGAGCAGGTCTCCCCTACCAAGCCCTTGCATCACGAGGTTTATGTCTTAGAGCCAAACCGTGAACTAAACCCACTGAAACCATGAGCCAAAGCAGAACTCTTCTTCATTTGCCTTGGCCTATATTTTACCCAGTAAGCGAGATGTGATGAATACACACTAGTGACACAAAGAGAGACCTTCCATCCAAGAAATCATGCATTAAAGTGGTGATAAAACATTGAAAAATGTTAATGTTGTCATAGCCCTTATGGCAAAACCCCAAATCATTTATATGTCATGTAAGGCAATTTAGGTTTGGATGCTAATTTATATTATTGTAACATCCTCACTCATTACTTCCAAAATTGTAGGCTTTCTTAGCCAACTAGTTTCATTTTTCATTATAATGTATTTTTTTGTGTGTGTGTGCTCTTTGGGTTTCTTTTCTTCCTGTGCCTTAAAAGATGTCCTTCTCATTTGAACATTCACTTCTTACACTCTGTTAGTAGATTCTATAACCAGAAATCTTTGGAAATTTTTGGGAGCCATATGCCTTTTGGAATACTATGTCATTATTACTATCTATTATAATCTTGAAATCTGTCATTTTAAAATTCTGTTATCTTACTTCTTTATATTTGAACTAAGCAATGAGTTCCTTGGAGGAAGGGTTTTATAGTCTTAAAGTTTGGTTAGTACAGTGCACAATTGTATCTATCTATCTATCTATCTATATAGAGATAGATTTTTTTGCTGAAATTCAAATGTCTGAACTTCAATTCTTCTGAAGAAACTTATAAAATCAGAATAATCAGGTTCAATTGCCAGTTCCCTTACTTAGTAGTTATCATAAAATGTGTCATTTTCTTTGTCTGTAACATGAGAACAATCAGGGAACACAACTCCTTGAGTGGATTAGAGGATTTAATAAGAGTTTAGTTGAAAATGCAATTGGCATTATTCTAATTAGTGTTCAGGGAAGACACTTGAATAAATAAAATAGTAACTTTTCTAATGCAATTGAAATATCAGCTTGATTTTAATTATCTACAAGGAATGCAACATAGAAATCATCATATGTGTCTGATTCCTTATGTAAAGAACACTAAAGAAAATTAATTAGTCACTCATATCTGGGAGCCTGATGATTCAGACCCATGACCTCCTATTTTGGAAAGATATGAATGACAGTTGATCTTGTCACCTTGACTGGCTTCTGAGACAAGCAGGTGATTGGGAAAGTGCACAATGTGCATCTGGAGAGGTGAGTGGGATATGATATTGATGATTCCATCTGATTCTTGGGCCCTGCTTTTCTTTTTCCTTTGGCTTCCTCATTGCAGTCAGGTTAAGTCCCTTTCCCCTGTCAGCCCCATCTTCTGTGATATTTCTGTCCTGGAGCTAGTGGCCCTTGCACTGAAACCTTTGAAACTGTGACAAAATTCAATCTGTCCTTTAAGACACTGGTATTTTGTTCCTGTAACAGAAAACTAAACAGTCAATCATGAATAATTAAACCCCTTTCTACAAAGTTAATTTTACATATCCTATATTTCTAAAGAATTCTTCACATTTCAAAACACAAACAAATGTACATTATATGTCTGCATTTTGCACACTGCTATAGAAAAAAATAAATGATTCTCAGCAACAGTAACACATTGAAAAATACCCTCACTTTATTGTTTTCAAATGTCTTGGTAAATTAATTCAATGGACTAAAAGATATTGACCAAATAAGTGATAATGGTGAAACCCTCCCCACCACTTCAAATGAACTACATGCATCTATGCAAAGGTAATGCCTGAGGATTGGTGGAAAACAGTCACAGAAAATATTACACACTTAATTTGGCCTTTCAGAATGATCTCCTTCCCCCAAATTCCTTTCTTACACTTACTTTCTTATAGACGAGGTGTTTTAGTTACTTTTCTCTCATCGCTGACACAAAAATATCTGACACCCTAAATTAAGGAAGGAAAGGTTTATTTAGCTCACAGTTTGTGGAGGTTTCAGTCCATAATCAGCTGGATTCAAGGCCGGATGGCACATGGCAGAGGGGCAAAAGTTCATGGTGGAGGGAAAAAAGCAACAAGAGCAAAGTGGGGAGAGAGAAGGAACAAGCCTCTTTCGCTCCCTTATACTGTGTGCAGGCTAGCAGCCCTAGGATGGGCATAGCGCTCATATCCATAATCCCAGCAGGGGACCATGAATCAGTCACAAACTCTAGAAATGCACTGCCATGGCAGTGGGAGGCTTTGGAGGGACACACCTACATAAACCATAATAGGATACTAATGCAATGTGTCTGATATTCACTGTAAGAAAGGTCCATACTATCATACAGATCACATAAAAATATGTTATTATTTATAAATTGAAAACAGTAAGTATAAATTATGCCAAGTATGGCACTGGTACATAACCTACATTATATAATTTTACATTTCTTAAAATGAACTCCATGAGTCATCACTAACACACTTAGCTAAAATGGATATTATTGCCTCATACAAAATTCAAGTACCAAAAATTCAAATAATACCAAGAAAGTTGTTTCAAATAAGTGAAATATTGTTAAGAAAAAACAATAATACATTTATATTACATTTATAATAATAAATAAATAAATAAATAATACATTATATTATATTTATAAATAATACATTTATACTTTATGTTTATATTTATATTTATAATACATTTATATAAATAATACATTTATATATTTTATAAATGATACATTTATATTCTATTTATTAACACCCTTTAATAATAGACCACACAACCAGTGTTACACAAAATGAATGAGTGAATGAATGGATGAATGAATGAATGAATAGGGGAGATACCAATCTTATTATATCCTCACAATCAAGGGTTTACCTTTCAGCCTTTTGAGTCACACCTCATAACTTTGAAAAAAGTGTACAGGTTTCTCATCATGGCCCACATTTTTCTACTGTATGTATTCATGTATCCCATCCAGAGGCCCAGTTTCCTATTGTGCCATTTGGTCCCAGCCTGGCTGACCAATTCTCCAATCACCTCGTTTTCCATCACACCAAATGTTCGCCGTTGCCATACCAACCACGTTCTTATCCAGATTCTCAACCCACAAAACATTTGCTCTTTTGTCACGAGGGCGCAACCCTAAAAGCATGGTGCACCGTTGCACTGTTTTGTCTTAGGCTGATTTTCTGGTCCTCTTAACCGTGTTACACAAACAAAAAGTGAAAACTCACACAAAGGATGCCAGTAACAAATGCCACGGAGAACACAACTCCCGCATTGTCTGCGCGTTTCTCCTCGATGCTCACTGTCAGTACTGAGGGGGAACATTTGATAACTTCTCAATTTTTCCACAGCCTGCTTCTAAGTATCTTTGCTTCCCATGGTTTCCTCACAAGTTCTTTTTCTCTACTAACTCTACTTTGATGATTGAATTCTTCCTGAGGAACTTACTCCATCTATGTGTCTCTCTAAGTTCATCTTCCTTTGCACTAACTACTGCAAACTTCTACTGGGATATTCAGCACTCCCAGTGAATATATTTCCTACATTGTCTACATTTTTATGCTCACCATGATCCCGTCTTCTGGGAAAGCACAGCTCACAGTTAGCACTGACAACTTCCTTTCTAATTCATGTTTGTGTAACCTCAGGGTGCAATCATCTTTTTAACCTTCGTCATTTAAAAAATTTTCCCTTCATCTGTCTCTAATTTAGCAACAGCTTTTAGTAAATTAGTCCAGCAACTTTCCACAAGTGTCCTTGTTGTCTGGGATTCACTGTTACATTTAATGCAAGCAGACAGACTTTTAAAAAAATGTGAAACTATTTAAACCACACTTAGTAATATGTCAGTGCCTCGTACCAGTCAGAATCAGATGTCAAATCCTTAGCTGGCGTAGGAGCTCTTTTCACTTTGCAACCCAACTCTGGATAGCCCTTCCCCTTCATGACCCATCCACGTCATTTTTTGCCTGGCTAATATCTTCATGTATGTTGTCCCCAGATGCAAACATTATGTTCAATAAATTGTCTAGACCCTTAAAACTGCATGCAGTTATTTCATTTTGGGCTTCCTTCAGATTACAAATCACACTACAACTGTAAGTTTGGATATCTTTTCCCAAGAGTAAATTTAAGTTCCTTTAGCAAGAAGATTATATTTTAACATTTGTTTCCAGCTTTGAGTATTGAATGTTGCCAATAGTGTGTGACAAATTAATATTTCAGTAAAAAATATATAGCATTCATAAAACATTCATTGCATTTATTCAGAAAACTCTAAAGGAGAAACTTAAGAGATATTTCCCCTTTAGTCTTCATCAAATGAAAAGTAAAACTCCTGTAACATGTACCTTAATTTTCAGACTCAGTATTTGATGCAATTTTCATTAAATTTTATCACATAAATCAATCCAAGACTGGAATCCTGAGATAAATAATTTTTATTTTCAGTGTCATGCCTTTGACAAGTAAGTAGCTTCAGATAAGCATACATTATTCAAATATGAATTCAAATGTATTATATATATGCAAAGGAATTGGAAAACAGTCACAAAGATATACAAATATGCTCAAAATTTTATATTAGGGGCACAGTGCTATCTCAGTTACTTATATCAAATAGTTTTGAATTGAAAATTGTGTTCTGATGCTTGAATAATTTAGATTTATTTTCCAGTGACTTGTGATGTACATCCCCAATATTAATCTACTCCTTACTTTTCCATTTTTGTTTGGTTTTGACAATAACATTTTCTACCCAGGCGTAGGTGTTATACTGACTTTGAACTTTCCCATGTGAAAAAATGGGTACTCCAATAAATTAAGACTACCTATCTTTAATGAGTATAAAGTAAAAAACAGATGGTTTAGAGATCCAATTTTATCATTTTATTTCTTTTACTGTTTTCATATGCACTATAGATCTCTGATTTGTTCTCATAAAATACACTAGAGCAATTTTACTTCCATTATATAAGCATCAAAACTCCTACTCTGTATATTACCTGTATTGAGACTTTGAACAGCTAAGCTACACACACAATTCCATCATCTGAACATTTTATTCACATCTAACATAACTTCTTTATTATAGATTAATTCTATGACTTTTCAACATTAGGATATTTTTGGATGAAATTTTACACTTAATTTTTATTTTTTCTTTTTTTCTTTTTGAGACAGGGTCTCAATATGCAGTTCATGTTGGCCTTGAGTTCACTTATGTAGCTTAGACTGGTCTCCAACTTGCAAAGATCCTCCTGCTTCAAGCTCATGAGTTCTGGTATTACAGGTGTGCTCCACCCCACCTGGTGATTTTCACACTTGATGGCACTTACATAGTCACAGTTAGCTAAAGGATTTTTGTGGCAAAATATAACAATTATTTTCTCAGACTGTATTCATTTAGATTAACATTCACTCTCTCCCCAAACAGGGGACTGCTTTTTTTATTAATGCTCAGTTATGCACTTTGTATGGTTTCATAACTCTTTGCTTTGTGCTTGTAATTGACTAGCTCATATAGGAACAGGAAAAGTAGAGAGAGGTCATCTACAGGGTGTGAAAGAAGTTTGTCCAGAGTCAAGCGATTTTTCAGTATACCCTGATTTCTACTCGGATTTTCAGTTTCCTTGCCCTGTACCAGCTACAGGAGCTCAATTTCTGAAACACTAAGCCTGTAACTTCTTTTCAGTAAAACACTGGCTCATCGCGGGTAAGTTTGCACCTATTTTGATCCTATTTTGTTCACACATTTTCTCTCATCTTTATGTTTCCCATTTAGTAAATTTATTGTGTTTCCTGGACCTGACTCCTTAGTTGTTTTTGTGCTATAACCTGATCCTCACATATTCTGGGGTGCAAATTCCAGGGTCCATGAGGAACATCTTTTCTTTGGCCAGCAATTTTTTTGCTCAATTATTGAAAATTTCATATCCATCTTCTTCAAATATTTAACTCCTACAGTTTCTACTTTTTCTGTTCCACATGGTCACTGTTAGAGTTCCAATGATTCTTTCTCAAACTCTCTGGGTTCTAACAAAGAAAAAAAAGCCATACAATAACAATTGGAAGGTGAGGAAGGTATTACCTTTTCTTTGGTGATTTCCAGTATCTGCCAAAGTAGGGTGCTTTTGGGTAAGACAGATGGCAATGCGAAGTTATTACTGATGATGAGCTTCCTTCAACTTCTACAACATGAAGATAATTTTTCTTACCTGAAACAGAAGTGTGACTTTTTTTTTTTCTTTTGTTCTGGGAATTGAACTCAAGACCTTTGCACTTGAACGGTCAGCGCCATTGCTGCTGAGCTGTATCCCTGACCCAAAAGTGTGACTTTCAAGAGAATTATTGCTACACATTTATCCAACATGCTGAAGAGCTGGATCATCCTTAGATTGTAAGAACCGTCATTGGCATCAGGGCAAATGCAAGGGAGTAAGAGCTCACCAATTTGTACCTGGTCACTGTGGCGCTGCCCTGTGCATGATGTTGGATGAAAGGCACTTTTGCAGCACTCAAGAGCAGGTACTGCCCAATGCTGCCTCATATTCCCTTCAGCTTCTCTAAATTTCTAAACAAATTTCCAATATCTGCCCATAGGGCTCTGTTTCCTTTACAAAACTGGGATTTTAAATTCTTTTTCAGTCCTTTTGGGATGTAAATCCATCATTCTAGGG
>PVLD010034835.1:0-12327 GCA_004027595.1 Dinomys branickii | reverse complement strand
AAAAAAAAAAGACATTTAGGAGACAGGGAAAGCTGGGCATGGTGATACATATCTGTAAATCCAACTATTCAGGAGGCTGAGACAGGAGGATTGCCAGTTCAAGGACAGCCTGGGTAACTTAGTGAGAACCTGTCTCCCAAAGATGGAAGCATCTCAGCACTTGTATAGCATTGTGAGACCCTGCGTTCAATCCCCAGCACCAAAAAACAAACAAAACAAAAACTCTTCAATAAAATTTCAGCAAATCAAATCCAACAATCTGTAAGAAAAATTACCTACTATGGCCAGATTTATCTCAGGCATGTAAGATTGATTCAGTGTTCACATGTCAATTAGTGTAACACATATCAGCAGACCACAGAAGAAAATTACATGATCATATCTGTAGCTACAGAAAAGCTATTTGACAGAATCCAGCTAGGCACATGCTTATAATCCCAGCAGTTGGGAGCCTAAGACAAGAGGTGTTCAAGGTCAGCCTATGCTACTTTGCCAGACCATGTCTCAACACCACCAACAACAAATGAAATCCAGTCATCAAGTGGGACAGTCCTTGCCCACTCCTTTTGACAAGGACTGACATTTGCATGACATGTGGTTACCACCTCTGTGTTATCAGGATATAGGGTGTGTTGTCAGCACCCTAATTGCTCAGGGCTTCTGAGTTTGTCCTGTCTCAGAAGATGAAGTGAAGGAGTAGGAGTAGGAAAGTCTATCTCAGCTAAATAATTCTCTTTCTCTGTCTCCCTCTCTTCTCTCTCCCTCTGTCTCTCACTCTCTCTCTCTCTCTCTCTCTCTCTCTCTCTCTCTCTCTCTCTGTCTCTCTCTCTTTCTGTCTCTATTTCTGTCTCTCTGTCTCTCCCCATCTCTGCCAATACCAAGTCTTCTCTCGCATGAAAAGAGGTACAAGAAGAGAAAAAACCATGTCTTTGCTGACTTCACAAAATTCAGAGTAGCAGTATTAACTGTCCAAGTTACTTTGAAAAACAAATAATTGTTAACCCCAAATGTACATAGCAATCATCATTGGAGCTTAAGAACATTAATGCCTTAGGAGTCTGTTTTGATTGGATGGATCCTGAGCATGGAAGTTTTTACTCCTAGATGATTTTATTTTTGGATGCTGGGGATCGAACAGAGGGCTTCACACATGCTAGAGAAATGCTTTGCCACTGAGCTACACTCTCAGTCCAGATGAGTTTAGGGTGTAATCAGGATTGAGAACCCCCCTAAACTGCCATAGAGTTTCATGCATTGATCCTAAACACAGTCTCTTGGGTAGATACCTATCACTGACAAAGAAAAATAGGTATTCATTTGAAAAAACATTTTAGTTAAAAGCCAAATAGGCTGATTTCTTTTTTTATGTAGTTCAGGCTGGTGTTGAACTCACTGTGTTGCCCAGGGTTTCCTCAAATTCACATAGATTCACGTGCTTCAGCCTCCCCAGTGCTGGAATTACAAGCTTGTGCCACCCTGATCAGGTCCAAATAAGCCAATTCTTACCTAAAGTGAGACTTTAATTCAAGAACAATATTATCTGCAAACACATAGGAAATATGAAACTGGGGTAAAGGGGTTCAATTATTATTAATGCAAAGGATTACACAAAGCAAGAAGCGAATGTCTGAGCTCAGCCTTGGAAGCGCAGCTAAGAAGCTTTCCCACAAAATGTGGAGGAGTTTCCTTTGTAATGGAAAACTGACTTTTGGGTAGCAAGTTAACAAAAGGCATGATGTCACCTTGATTGGCTTTGGGATTTACCTGAGGGATCGATGAAGCACTCTTCTTGGTCAGGACTGGCGGGTCACGGAGGTGTGGCCTTGGGGTCCACATGTGGTCTCTTGCCCCTTCCTCTCTGGCCTTGTGCCCTTGCTCTGTTTCCTGGCCACCAGGAACTAAGAACCTTGCCCCACAATCCCCTTCCACTCTTACATTCCTGCACTGGAGCCTGCCGGCCATGTGCTGAATTGCCTGAACCTGGGAGCTGAAGTAACCCTTTTCTCCTTTAAGCTGTAGGTGCAGGCATTGTCTCTTGCAACAGGAAAGCTAACTAGCACAGCGGACTGTTAAGATCAATGGACAAAACAAATGTCATCTTTTGTTCCAGAATTGAGAAGAGTCCCCAGTAAATATTCATTATGTTTCACAATGGCCAAGGAATATTAATATCACAATGGCATTTCAGAGAACAAAATTAAAACCAATACAGTACTGCTTTCAGTGTTTGTGAAATATATCACTAGATATTTGTATATAACTTTTAAATGCCGGAGGTATTAAAACCATGGTAGATACCTACCTACCTTAGTACAAGGGCAACTCAAAGTTACAAATTATTCCACCTCTGGTCCTTTCCCATGTGGTGACAGAGTTTTCTAAGGTACAGTTGTGATCTGGTCCCCCCTCTACCTCAGATCTTTGTTGCTTCCCCATCACCTCCCTACAAGACCTCTATGCCCACTTCTGTCTACCATCTCTGCACAGCCCTCCTGTTTCTCCTTTTTCTAACCACCTATAGTTTCTCAAACAGTCCTGCTATGCCTTTGTGCTGTTTTTTCTACTAAGGTTGTGTTCAGTTCTCCTAGTTTTGGAGAAACTTACATTTTACAAAATTCAGTTCAAAGTAACTTCAGCCCCAAAAGTTTCTGTGACCCCTGTATACCTCTTTAGCCTACCTCCTCCCAGTAACATGGTGCCCTACTGTTGGTCACACCTACATATACATCTGTCTAACTTTCCCATTTATAACCTGAGCCCTTTGATGGAAGAGACAGTATTTTATCCATTTATACACTCAATAGTTACAAGAGTGATTGGTATAAAGTAAATATCTACATGTTTTATTTATTAATTAAGTTGAAGTTAATGGAATTATTAAATGAATTAATCTTTTCACAAATTAATTTCCTTCTACATTTTCCTATTAACACATGTATATATAAACTCCACGAAGGAAGAAAGGCAAAGAGGTAGCCAGAGTGGGTCAGCTTTTGTGATCATTCTGTGGTCAGGATGGCTGTCTGTCTTCACTTACCATGGATGTTCTGAGCCCAGTGGATGAGGGAAGAGGTGAGGGGCTGTTTAACCAGTGTAGAAAATCCAAGCAGGAGCTATTCAGAGAACTGGAGCTTCTTGAGTCACTGTGCAGCTGTCCCTTCTCAGACATCCATCTGGAAAGAAAACTGGCCTTACGACTGCCTGGGTGAGATCTTTCTATCCAGACCCCACTCTCTCTCACACTGCCATCACTGTCTTTGCAGGGAGGGTACAGATCTGTGACAGGTTCACCTGAGGGTGCCAAGTCCTGGGATCGTTCCCACATTCCTAATTTATAAGATGGGTAGTGTCTAGAGGCCATCACCGTACCTACCCAGGACTGGGACTTCAGAGTCTGTAGGCCAGAGGAGGAATTGTTTGGGTGCTGTCCCGGGTGCTGAATCTTGGCACTGCCATCCTGGAGGCATGGGCTGTGGGCGTGGAGCTGTCCGCTGTGCTGATCTTTCTGGGGCCAGTCTTCTTTGCTACAGGAAAAATCAACTTCAAGTTGCCTGGGCTGTGGAATATGCCACATGGTTTTAGACTTTGGCACATTGACTTGAGTGACCTGCTGTTGGTGGTGGTTGGCTTGAAGTAAAGAAGTTCTTTCAGGTAAGGAAGAGCAAATCATACACTGGTGGGCCTCTGAATATTTCTTCAAATAGGATGGAGGACCTCTTTGATTCTCAGTGTCCCCACTGCTGGATTCATCATGAAGTGCCCTCATAATTTTCCTGATTCCCAGATGAAATATTTCCAGTATATTCAGTAACAAGGAGATGGCTGCAATGCTGTGCATAAAGAGCATGAAGATGGTCTTCTCCGTGGGTCTAGAAACAAAACAATCCACTACGTTGGGGCAAGGAGATCGGGTGCATTTGTAAAGAGGTTGTATTTGAAACCCATAGAGAATATACTGGCCTATCATAAACCCTACTTCTAGCACAGATCTGATCAAAATGTGTAAGACATAAGTACGTAGCAGACATCCTTTCAAAGGGACTTTGTGGGTCCTCTTCTGTTCCTCCAACCTCCTCAACTCCCTATCTATCCTTTGTTGTTTTTTTTCCCCTAAGAAAATCCTTTAATACATCTCACCAGAATCAGGAAGCCAGAGGCTATGAAACGATGCCCAAGCAGTGAGTATAAATCAAATAACTAAGAACATGGGCCTCTGAGAGAGCACTGAGGTCAGCAGCAGGAGAACTTTTGGCATAGCAGTGACCAAGGACTCACTGGGCTCTGCAAGGCCAATTTTCAACAGCAAGATTTCAGAGTCACTGGTACCCTCAGCCTGTCCAATTCTTTGCATGGTTTGGGGTATCAGACCCACTTCCTTATACTGAATAAATCCCTGATATGGATTATATTAGAAGCCTGCATTGCCTTCTCCCCACTGGGATGGTATCAGAGGAGGAATCAAAGAGTCTGGGTTTTCACCATCATCCAGTGGTTAGAAAGCCATTCATCATAGGTCTGAAAAGACTCAAGAATCAACAGGACAATGACAAAAAATCTAACATTCATGTCAACAGAGTCCCAAAAGAAGAGAGAAAGCACAGCTGAAAAAGAATTCTCACAGAAATAATGCTTAAAGTTATCATCATTTCTGCTAATACAAAAACGACTGAGGAAATACAGAATTATAGAGAACATAGAAGGGAATTAGCTCTGGATGCTGTCCTACATAATGTTACCTTCATCTTTGTCTGTGTTAACTAATGTGAAGATAACTATGTAATACAACATCCAGTTCTAATTCCCTACTATATTCTGTATAACTTTGTATTTTCTGTATTGTTTATGGCTTTTCTGGTTCATATGTCTCCATTCTTTTGTCTTTAAAATAAAATTTAAAAAAAAAAGAAAAAAAAGAAATAATGCTTAAAGAACTTCTCAAATTTACCAGTGGACATAAACTGAGTCTGAAGAAGTGATTAAACCCAAAGAAATCCACACCAAGACCTTCAAAATAAAATTTCTGAAAACCTCAGATAAATAAAAATATATTGAAACCAATCAGAGGAAAAACAAGAATATATTAGCTTCCTCATTACTGGACACGGTATGTGATACTCACAACTTGAAGGAGGGAAGGCTTAGTTTGGCTCACATTTCAAGAGGATTCAGTCCATGGTCAGCTAGCTCCAGGGCGGAAACGTCATGGTAGAAGTGTATGACACAGCAAAGCTGCTTAGTTCACAGCAGTTGGGAAGCAGAGTGGAGCAACAGAGTCAGAGAGGAAGAGGAGAGGGCCCAGGCATACTCCCTAAGGCCACACCTCCATGGCCCACCCAAACACAACCAGAAGTTCCCTGGGAAGATCCTAAAGCTGATCAGGTTGAGGCTCCATCCTAACCTCCACAGAAATGTATCATGCAAGCATGATAAGACTGATTATATCAATATCTGATACAGTCAACTTCAGAACAAAGAAAACTGAGAGGGATATTTCATAATGATTAAAGGGTCAATCCTTCAAAAAGTACTAGCAGTACTGACTATATATGTATCAAACAACAGATCTATTTTTAAAAATATAAAGCAAAAACAGAACTGACAGGAGAAATAGATAAATCCACAATTATACTTAAAAACTCCAACATTTCTCTCTGAACAGTTGATAAAATAGACCAAACATCAACAAGGATGTAGAAAAATTCAAAATTATCAACAAACCCTAATTGATATTTCTATAACACTTCATCCAACAACAGCATATACATTCTAAGTGTCCATTGAACCACCAAAATAAACAAAATCTTCAATTATAAAATAAACCTCAAGAAATTTTAAAGAATTAAAATCACTGTGAGTTCTCTGACCACAATTAAATGAAAAACTGAATGATGCCCTTTCCCATGTGCTGGCTACAAAGATACGGAGTCTCATACCAGCCCAAATTCTTTATTGACCACCTAGGAGTGCTTGGGGTATCTTGGTGTCCAAAGAGTTACTGACTGCAGGTGACAGCCAAGGAACTATATGGGACAAGTTCCTCATCTATTCCAAACCTAATTGCAGGAAAACCTCTACTCTTCAAACAGTTTGACTACAGAGGAGTCCATTACTAGACAAGTTCACAACTTTCTCCCACAGATGGCCCAGGCAAATGAGAAGCTAAAAAATGGAAGTTACTCATTAGCAAGAGATACAAATGGATGCAGCCTTATCCGAGATGAATCAGGCAGATTCAAAAGAAGAGGGTAGTGCAAAAGACAGTCCCCAAGACAGTTTGGAGGACAGTTCAGAGTCCAAGGACAAGTATCACCTGTAAAGTCATTATGGGAAACATTAAGCTTCCTAGTTCAGAAGGTAGAAAAGGCAAGATTGAAGTTTTATAGGTAGTCTAGCAACAAAAACCAAGAAACAGTGACATAAATGATCTAAAATGAAACATGTAATTCATACTTGCTAATTCTGTGGAAAAGACTGTTTTTGGATTTCTGGTACCTACAGTGCTCTTACATGCTAAAAGAAAAACTTTAGACAAATCTACCAGTTTGAGCAAAGAACAATTCATGAACTGGGCAGCACCCAGAATGGAAAGGGGTTCTGAGAGCTCCACTGTGTAGCATGGCCAGCATGCTTTTACAGCTGCACACAGAAATAAAGTACAGAAATAACTTGATTAGTTATGGTGAGGCTTTGCCATGGTTGGACAAGGTCTGATCTACTGGGGGCCTGGGATTGGTTGAAGCTCTGCTGTTTGTGTTTGGCTGAAACCCAGCTATTCGTTACAAAAATACATTCCTATTTCAGCCGTTAACATTTTTTTTTGTGAGTCAAGTTATGTAGTATGATTACACTTCCTTCTCTAAGTTTTGCTCAATAGGGTGACTTGAGTTAACAAATATTTACTTCAAATAACTCTATTTTGAATGTTTTACTACAAAGAAACGATAAATGTTTGAAATGATAGATATGTTAATTACTCTGATTTGATGTCTACACAGTGGTACCAGGTAACAAAGCAACACATTGCACCCCATAAATTTGTACAAGTATAAATAAGAAATATTTAGTTATTTCTTTAGTTATTAAATAAAAGGAAAAGTTTTTTAAATTAAACAATAACAAAAATTTCCAAACAATTGAATATCCAATAATATTCTTCTAAATGATTCATTTGAAAGGAAGTCTCAGCCTAGGCAAAAATTGAATTAAATGAAAACAAAAACATAACAAAATACATTGAATAAAGCTAAGGCAGTGCTGAGAGGGAAAAAAATTGATATCTAAATGCATACATTAGAGCCTCCATCCACGCAGGAGCCAAGCTGAACTCTGGACAGCTCCAGCAGCCGGGGCTACTGAGCCATCACCGCTCCCCCACCAGAGTGAGAACTGGGCTAGGTCCCGGGCAGCATCTGGAGCCTTGACTATGAACCACCCCCACCTCCTGCAACCTTGCTAAAACGGGGCTGAACCCCAGACAACTTCAGGAACCTCGGTGAGCCACCCCCGCCCCTCCCCCAACAGCCAGACAGAATCCCAGACAGCTTCTGGGGCCCTGGTGGCCGCTTCTCACCCCCACACCCTCCTGGGAGATGAGCTGAAACCCAGACAGCTTCAGCAGCCTGGGAGACTGCACCCTCACCCCTCTCCTACCAGAGTAGGAACTGGGCTGGGTCCCACACAGCTTTGGGAGCTTTGGTGACCACAACCTGCCCACCCCTACACCCTCCTGGAAGCTGGGCTGAAGCCCAAACAGCTTCAGGAAGCTAAGTGACCATGAACCACCCACACCTTCACCCTCACAAAAGTGGGGCTGAACCCTGGACAGCTTTGGGAATTCCACATGGGAGCAAAGCTAAGCCCTGGAGAGCTTTAGACTGTGTACACACCCCTTCTGCACTGGCATGGGAGTAAAATGAACCTCAGAAATCGTCAGGTGCATTGGCAACCACACCCCACCCCACACACTGTCATGGGAGCCAGGCTGAGCACCAGGGACCTCCAGGTCCTTGCCCTGCCACTCCTACACCATCATAGGAAGCTTGGCTCCAGGGAACCTCCAGATCTTTGAAAATGACAAAACAAAGGAACAAAATGCAATCTCAGACCTCCATCCCACCCAGAACAAGTCCAGGAGACAATGACAAGAAGAGCTTCAAAGTCATACACCTGGAATTTCTGAAATGATAGCAACTGAAGTAAAGAAACAACTCCATCAGGCCATAGAAGACATCAGATCATAAAAAATCTCTTAGGAAAAAAAAAAGAAATAACAATAATAAAATAATTGCTCAGCACATCTAAAGAAGACATAGATAAGAAAATAGAGGAGCATAGAAAAATAATGGAAACCTTGAATGATCAATACAGGAATGCATTAGAATGCACGATACAAATTCAAACAGATACCCAGGAAATTAAAAATTCCATTGAAAGCTGGCAAAACTGCTTGAACAAAGCTGAAATAGACTTTCAGAACTTGAAGACAGCATTGCAGCTAAAGATTGTGAAAGGAAGGTCACTTAAAAATAACAAGGAACCAGGAAATAACAATTCAACAGCTACAAGATGAAGCAAAGAAAAGCAATGTAAGGTTAATAGGTATCAACAAAGCACCAGGAGTCAACACAAGTGACATAAAAATAAAAAGACTATTTTTCGAAGTAATAGCAGGAAACGTCCCAAGCATGAAAAAAAGAATTACACATATAGTTAAGTGAGGCATATAGAACTCCAATTGGCCATAAGAAAATAAAACTACACCCAGACCTAAAGTGATCAAGATCCCAGAAATTCAGGAAAGGAACAGAATATTAAAAGCTGTTAGAGAAAAGAAACAGATCACCTGTAAGGAAAAGCCCATTAGAATCATGGCAGATTTCTCAACACAAGCCATCAAGTCAAGAAGAGCTTGGAATGAAGTATTTCAGATCCTGCAAGAAAACAACTTCCAACCCAGATTGATGTAACCTGCAAAGCTATCCTTCAAATTAATGGAGAAATAAAATATTTCCATGATAAAGATCAACTGAAGAACTTCATGAGTGCCAAATCAACCCTAAAAAGAGTACTGAAAGATATTCTAGAGAGAGATAAAAATGACCACAGTTTCAAGAACAATAGAAAGGAACCACCAAGTAGAGCAAGCAATTAAGACGGGAAGAAAGGAGGAACCAACAGCAGGAAAACAACTGACAAATATAAGCCAATACATATAAGTTATAACCATCAATGTAAATGGTCTAAATTCACCACTCAAATGAAGAAGACTTGCAAGGCATGGTGGCATATGCCTATAATCCCAGCACTCAGGAGTCTGAGGCAAGAGGATCATTGCAAGTGTAAGACCACCCTGGGCAAGACCGGCCTGAACTGCATAGCAAGACCCCTTCTCAAAAAGACAAAAATAAAATAAAAATGAGGCTGACTTGCAGAGTGGATCATGAAACAAAATCCAAGAAACACATTTAACTGTATACAAGAAACTGTATACAAAAGCTGTATATAAGAAACATTTAACTCAAAAGGAAATTCACAGACTGAAAATCACAGGATGGAAAACAATACTTCATGCAACAGGAACACAGAAAAATACAGGTGTAGCTATTCTGTCTGCAGACAATGTGAACTTCAAACCAATAATGATCAAAGGACATAAAGAAGGTCACTTCATACTTGTTAGCAGAAAACTTCAAGAGAAAGCTATAACAATCAAATATCCATGCACCAAATATAGGAGCACCCAACTATATAAGACAAATTTTAACAGACATGAAAAATAAAATAAGCAGTAATGCAATTATAATGGGGGACTTTAACACTCCACTGTCACAAAGAACTATCTATCCTTTGTTGTTCCTCCACGTCAAGCTCTGGATTCTCCATGTGGGCTCTAAAGCGTGACTTTTTCCTCTGCCTCTCTTTCTCAGAATCTCTGAGTCTGTAAAGTGCATGACCCATGTACACCAGAGAAGGTGAAGACACAAAGATGATCTGCAAAACCCAGAATCTGATCAAAGAGATAGGAAAAGCATCACCATAACAGATATTGTTGCAGCCTGGTTGCTGCGTGTTGCAGGCAAAGGCTAACTGTTCATCATCCCAGACACCCTCAGCAGCCACTGCAGGAACCAGCATTCGGAAGATGAAGAGGATGGTCAGCCAGATTTTCCCCACTATGGCTGAGTGGGAGTGAACTTCCTCAAGGATGCCACCCAGTAAGTTCCAGTCCCCCATGGTTACAAATTAATGTCTGAAATATACAGCAAACACTGAGGTTAATATATCCAGGGATGTAATGTACCAGAATAAGAAAACATGCTCATAAATATAGTGGGGAGGGGGTTTCAGAGAAATTATCAAGGATTTTCCAGCCCTAATATTTGATGAAGCAGGATGATTTCATATTTGATGAAGCAGGATGTTTTGTCAAGGAATATCAGCTTCATCCAAGGAATATCAGGTTTTTTAAAACTCATCACAGTCTGACTCCATCTACCTCTTACCCTCTTCTAATCTCTCACACATTGGTCTGTCATTCCACTACACTGGTTCATTAACATGGTCTTTACACTTTCACAGTGCATTCTCATCCCACAGGGTTTTTTTTTTCTATTTTTCTACTTAAATGGAATGCAGTGTTTACCATACATCTAGCATAATCTTTTTTTTTTTTTAATCAGGGTCCTGCTATGCAGTTCGGGCTGGCCTTGAGTTCACTTTGTAGCCCAGGCTGGTCTCGAACCCACAGTGATCCTCCTGCCTCAGCCTCCCTAGTGCTGGGATTACAGGCATGTGCCACTATGCCCAGCCATAATTTTTAATAAATCTCAACTCCTCAGGAATTTTTCCCTAACCACCCGAAGTCAGTTATTTTTCCTTTCTTAAATCCTTACAATCACTCATTTGGCACTGTGTTTAGATGAGTTTTGTAATGTTTGTGCCCTATGTCCTCTTTCCAGATGGCAACTCTTTATAGCATCTTCATCTTTGCAGATGGAAGGTATCAATATTACATAGTTGATTGAAATGAAATGTCTTTTCTGTTTAAAACATGACTCCTTGATTGTGTCAGTGAAATAACTACCAATAGGAGAAGCAAAGTGGATCCTCATGGTATATTATGTATGGCTTTTAAAGTAAGATAGAGAATAAATAAGTTAAATCTGCCAAGAAAACCTGCAGGCATTGGCTCAGGTAAGGACAGCAGTAATGATTACGCGGGCTCAGAAACAACCATGGTTACACCCGCCAAGGCACGTCTGGGGCATCATATCTTCATGGGAATGTCTGATAACTTAGAAGGAAAGTGCCTATGAACTGCTTCTCTAGACATGGAATCTAGGAAAAAAATCAACACGCAGATGATGTGAAGAGTTTGCTTGGTTTACCTGAGAAACATTATGCTTTTCAAGACTTGTTGAAGTTAAATACTTGGTAGGTAAAAGATTTCTAAGAAGTGGAAGACTTCCAGATAGGAGAGATATAGAGGGAAACCTTCAAAGTATTCTTAAAGCAGATAATGGAACAGTTTTTCTTCTTCCATAATTCATCCATTCAGTAATATTTACTAACCAGATATGGTGGCACACACCTGTAATCCTAGCTACTTGGGAGACTGAGGCACGAGGATTGCAAGTTCAAGGCCAGCCTGGGGAACTTAGTGAGACCCCAGTACAAAATAAAATTTTAAGAGGTTGGAGATAAAGCTCAGTGGTAGAGCGTTTTCTTAGCATGAGCGACCCTAACTACTGCGATCCTAACTACAAAATAAAAATTACAATGGTGATGATGATGATGATGATAATAATAATAACTAAAATCTTACTATCACTAGACATTGTGCCAGATGCCAGAAACTCAACCACAAACATGAAACATCTAGTCCCAGCCCTCATAGTACTTGATCACTAAGGACACCCACTAACCTATAAAATCAACCAAGATTGTAAAGAAAACAATGAATGTTATCCAGGAGAAATACAAGAGAAAAATGGGAATTTTAGAATTTTCCCTAATTATCTGCAAACACAAAATAATTCCCAATGAATTTTTTAAATGTTTAATTTTTCATTAACACAGTCAAGGAGCCAAATTTTAAATGTAAAATGTTACATGTAAAAATACTTAAATATTAGATCCGGGGAAGATGGCGACCGGGTGAGCAGCAAGGGAGCGAACCTCCTTAATAAACACCACCAGCTCGAGACAGACTTGGTGAGCGTGAATGCCGGAACCTCGGCTGGGAAGTTTAAACTGGGCGTATTTCTCTGAGATGCCGGGGGAGATGTGGTAGGGCGGACCAGGCTGCCGGGGCGAGACGTGGGAAAG
>PVLD010034834.1:0-12328 GCA_004027595.1 Dinomys branickii | reverse complement strand
AAGACAACAGGCCTGGATTCCTGGATACATCACACCAGACTCAAGCTCTGGGAACCAGAGACTGTTGCTGAGAGTGAACCACTCCCTGAGTACTCCTGTGAACCCATAGATGACTTAAGATTCCTGTTCAAGAAAAAAACAAAGTCTTCAGATAAGTGATGTTACTCCTGGCCTTTTTACTAATCAATTTGCCCCTCAGGGGAGGAGGCAATTCCTTTCTAAGGTGGGCACAGGGATATGCAGAGTCGTTACAACAGACCTCTTGCTGGATATGTGGTCTACTCCCCTTGTCTAGTACATCAGGACTTCCTTGGTGAGTATCCCCATTTCAAGGAGATGATTGGAATAAATTACAAGACTATATTAATGAGATATGCAAGAGTTCAATCGTACATAGGTCAGCCCACCATTACCAAGTAACTAATTGGCCTATAAACTATACTCTTAATGACCCTGGGCATAATCGAGTCTTTTCCCACAAAGTCACTGAAGCCTCTCTACTGGCATTAATAATGCCCCTATTAAATAAAAGTAAGGGTCCTACCCTGAGGCCCTTAGATATCAGGATGGTTATTTTCAAATATGGGATGATTATATATGGTTAACTCCCACTATAGGTCATCTCAGTAGAGAGGCCCCGTTATGTTGGGAACAAAAAAATCATTCCTATTCTCATTGGCCTAACTCCACTAAATACTTGGGGTGGACAGCCCCTGAACAATGTATACATATAATAACTTTACAGGCTGAAGACTGGTTTGCAACAGATTGGCTTACCTGCCCTGGAATTAGATGGGAAGCCCCCAGTGGCACTCATTGGTCTTGTGGGACCAATTTGTGGCCCTGGCTACCCCCTGGATGGATAGGAAGATGCACGTTAGGATTTGCCTGGTTACAAGGCAGGAGTGTCAAAACTATTGACAAACCTGCCAATTTACCCCGCTTACAGCACCGATGGTCTAGGAGGGTGTTTCACTGGTATGATCACTTAGCCTGCATCTTTATCCCTTCCCTAGGGTTAGAAGATGTCATGCAGCACATCGAGGCTTTAACTAACTATACTCAGCGGGCCTTAAGTGACACCGCAGCTGGTCTCTCTCTCCTAAATGAAGAAGTAAAATTAATGAGAGAGGCCATCCTCCAAAATCGGATGACATTAGACATTCTAACAGCAGCACAAGGGGGTACCTGTGCAATTATAAAAACTGAATGTTGTGTGTACATTCCTGATCCCTCTGCTAATGTCTCAACAGCTATTCAAGATATCAGACAACAGATCAATGATATGTCAGATTCTAAAAATCCCTGGAACTTATCCTCTCTATGGGAGGTCATTACTGGTTCCTCTTGGTGGGAAATCTTTGTTAACTATATTCATAATAATCTTGTTGATCTTATTATTTGGCCCATGCGTACTTAATTGGTTCTTTGCCTTTGTCTCCTCCAGACTTAAAGCTATACACCTACCCAAGATGAAAACGCCTGGTGTCTATCGAGGGCCTTTAGATAGACCCTCTGGAGAGTATCTCTGACTGCCAATCAACAACTACGACCCCTTTCAGCCTGAAGAAGCCAGAGCGGTCATCGCCCGTTACTCCCTCACGGCAGTTCGGGTTATTTCTTCAGAGGGGGGAATGTTATAGGCAGCTGAGTTAGATAAAAATATTATAGGCAGTCGGACAGGGATGCGCCCTGGAAGGAGCCAACAGAAAAGATAAGACACCTGTGGGCCAGACCTCAAGACAAGGGGGGCTAGACAGGTGCAGCCACATAGCCCCTAGATATAAATGTCAAAAATTGATAAATAAGTAACAACCACCTTCAAAGAGCCAGGAAGTCACTGGCCTGACCACCCACAGAAAAAGCCCAGCTCTGCATTCATGCCCGCTTGCTACGTGACTCGCTTCCCCATTTGATCTCAGTCCACTCAGTCTTACCTGGACAATTATGCCTGTAATCTTATTGGTGGACCATAGTTTTGTCCATTTCCCCTACCTTGGACCCGCCTCACCTCATGGTTTTTCCCTGTAAAAGTCCCTGGAAAAATACAGAGTCAGGGGTAACCCACTCGGGCCCCCATTCTGTCCCTCTCTGGATAGAAGCTTTCTTTCTCTCAATAAATATATTCTGCTCTTAACCTCCGTTGTTCCTGAAATTCATTCTTTGGTTTTAGGGAACACAAACTCGTCCGGTATCAGTCAGGTTGGGATATTTATTTTCCTGTATCAACCTGAAGTCCTTCACAGCAGGTTATGTTTCAGATAGTAACTATTTTGAAGCACCAAAACCATAATTGAATCAGTTTTGGTGAATAAAGCAGGAATCATTCTACATAGAACTCTGTAGAGGAACAGGGTTTCCCCGAAATCCACCCTGAATCAGAATACTGGGAAGGAGCTTCCGTGTTACCCTATTCAGGGTACTGGTTTCTGTCCCTCAGACATCATTGCTAAGACCAGTTAAGGAGGATCAAATGCCCCATTGATTGTAAAATAGAATTTTAGAAATTATTTGGAGCCGGGTGTGGGTGACACATGCCTGTAATCCCAGCACTCCGGAGAGTGAGGCAAGTCACCTTGAGTTCAAGGTCAGCCCGGCCTACATGGTGATTTCGAGGCCAGACTGAACTACAAAGTGAGACCCTGTTTCAAAAAACTAAAAAAAAAATTATTTCATACGCAATTTTTGCACAATTGTTTTCAAGGGGTATTTGTTACTATTTTTTATTTTTGAAGACTTTGCCTTTTAAGTAGTTGTATATTCATAGCAAAAGTGAGCGGAAAGTACAGCGTGCCCACCTAGGTGCCGCCTCCCCACTCCCTGCGCTCTGTGTGGTAGCAGTGCATCTGCCACAGTCAGCACACCTGCGTGTCGCCTGGTGACCTCACCAGACTCCTTAGCTCAGGCTGGGGTACACTTGGCTTCATGCACTTGGCAGGCTTGGACAGATGTGTAACCACAAGTGTCTACCTTTGTCGTATGTTTCTATTTTATTTTACTTTTAGGAAATAATTGCACTTGGAAAGTAAAAGATTTCCCCATCGCTTCAAAATTAAAAGCAAAGTCTAAATAAATATCATCTCAAAGGGGAAAATTACTATAAGACAAACAACTTTTTTAAAATGTAAGAGGCTGTTATCCAGTAAGAACTAATCCTACAGAGTGTGCTTTACACTGAAGTTTTCCTTATCTAACATAAATACAGATTTGGTACAGCCTTTCCCTCAAGCACTCTGTGTGAAAGTGTTGTCTTTAGAGCACTCACCAGAAACTGTATAGTTCTCCTAGACACCCTCTGCAGAGGCCCGTCTCTCCCACTCCCTCATCACCCAGAATGTGCTGGTGTCAAGATCTCCCTCATTAGGGTTCTGGAGACCAGGAGACATTTTCTGTAGAAGGGGCTTTGGGGTTGTGGGATTCCTGCCTGGTTCTGTCTGGCGATTGCTAAAAACCAGTGCACTCTTCTCCTAGGACAAGAAAGGTCTTAGAAAAGGGCTGAATGCTTCAAAACTTTTCATAACAGTAACTATCCAGGCTGGCAGTTTTCACATACTACAGCTTATTAAGTATACTCAGGCCATTGGAGCTACAAAAACCATAGTGTGTTGCTGCTGCTGTTGTTGCTGGTTTGTGATGATAGGAATTGTATCCAGTGCCTTACATATGCCAGGTAAGCCTTCTTCAGTGGATCCACACCCCAGCCCATAAATGTCAGGTTTTGGTTTTAATTTCTTGTTACAGATGATTATAATCATTTCCATAGGATGAGCTAACTTTTTGGTTCCATTGTTGTCTGAATAAACTGGAAACTAATTATAATTTGTTTCTCTTCTTGGTGTAGCTTATGAACCAGCCCAGCAGTATTCCTTGGGAACAGGGGGGCCGGCAAAGTACCTACCTCAGCAGCCTTCTGCTCCTCCTGCCTCAAGCGCTCACCCTAACACCCGTTATGTCTTTTCTGCTGCTTCCTATTCCGGGCATGCTCCGCTCTACGCAGCACAGCACCCGGCCTCTTCTCCTACCTCCAGCCCTGTTGCTGCTTTCCCTCCTCCCTCTTCCTCGGGGGCGCCCTTCCAGCATGGTGGACCAGGAGCTCCCCCTTCATCCTCCGCTTACACACAGCCTCCTGGGACAGCAGATGCACTGCCTGCTGCCAGTGAGCCGCCTGCATCTGCGAGAACAGGTCTGCGCTTGAGGTTTGGTTTGCCTGTCTGATATTTTGTGAGCGGGGGAAGGCGTACCCCTCTTTGTATTGGTAATGTGAGGTGGCAGTTGAGTTTTCATAACAGATTCTGTGAGTGTGATTCTCTCATAATAAACTTTAACTGCCAAATGACGAAAGCTTAGCACTTCAGAAGAGTAAGTATGTAATCTGCCACTGAACCTAAAATGTGTAGTAAGAAATTCATCGGTAAGTGATAGCTGAAATCAGGTTTACTTGACATTAATTTCTTTATTTGAACAAAGGTATGCTCTGTTCTTAATTGAAAATTTAGAAATTACTCGTTGCCTAAATTTTTCATGGAGGTTAAGCAATGCAGAATCTCAATGAGGTGGTACAAATTTTACAGTTGTATTTCTAAGGACAGAACATGATCTCAGTATGCTTTACCAAGAAGAAAATGAGACATACAGCTTTCACAAAGAGGTACTATGAGATGGTGCAAAGCTATATCCCCAGCCCTTAGTTACCTAGGCTGGTCTTGAACTTGCAGTGCTCCTGCCTTGGTCTGTCACACTGCTGTGATTACAGGCATGCACCACTATGGCTAAAATATTACTAGTACTATTAAAGTCTTTTGGAGAGTTGGTCCAGGGTTATACATGTGTCTTTTGAAACCATGTACCAACTCCATATATACTATATTTTTTCTTGTACATATGTATCTACAGTAAAACAATTTATGGATTAAGCACAGTGAGATTAATGATAACAGCTAATAAAATAGAAAATTATAACCTATAATAAGATGGCCAGCATCACAATTTTTGTACTTTGGAGCCTTTTTATTAAGTAAAGCAAAGTTACATGAACAAAAAGTACAGTCACGTGGCAGCTGGTAGGTACCTGAGAGGGGCCCTGAATAACTGACAGGCAGGCAGCTCTCTAGTGCGGACATGTTGCACAGCAAGACGTTCACATCTACAGTTGTAGATGTAAGACAGCAGGATGGCATGAGATCTTCTCGGACTGCTTAGAATGGGATACAGTTTGAAATACTTTTGCATTATTTCACAGTGATCATGAATTATTAATATTCCTCAAATTTCTGACTAGGGATGACTGAAACCACAGAAAGTTGTACTAAGTTCAGGGAACCCTGCTGCAAGTTCCTCCTCCATTACTGTGCATAACAGAATTGCAGGGACCCACTCCACGTGTCTGAGTAGTTTGGTAACTTTTGAGAAAGGGGTGCCAGCTCGTTTGTAGAGCGCGCATTTTGTGAGTGCTAGGACTTTCTGACAGGACCCACTGGAGTAGGTGGGCAATGAAGAGAGTTCCTGAGGAAGTGTGTGTGCTCCAGGAACTGCCTGCTTCAAAGTCGGTGCCGGGCATGTTGGTACAGCAACTCTAGGAGGTGGAGGCAGGCAGATTGCAAGTTCGAGCCTCTCTGGGCAACTTTTGAGAGACTATTTTAATACAAATAAAGAGCAAGAGATGTAGCCCAATGAGAAGGCCAAGGTTCAGTCCCCGCTACCAGAGTGAAAAAGAAAATAGCACAGGAAAGTAGGGAAAGGAAGGACATGGATGAGCTAATCTTGTACACAATCTAGTACTTGCTACATATTATACCCGTTGTCTTCAATAGATATGATTAGGATTTTTTAAAAAATTTCTCATAAGGGAGCTCAGTTTCTTGGGAGTTATATACTGGCACACTCCAGTTTGGGGTATAGACCTGGGTCTGAGTCTTCTTCATTGTTCACCAGAGATTGTAGTCTGATACAGGTGATCAAAAACTTTCAGTGTTGGAATTGCAAAAATTATTTAGCAGTGCTGTTGTACTGTTATAAGCATTTGTTACTTTACAGTGTCCATATTTGCATGGGTGTTTTTTCCTCTTGGGCGCAGAGGAGTCTTGCCTTTTACACAGAGTAGCTGGAATGTTCTAACCTGGCTGAGAAACAGTGGCTGACAAGAAGCTGCAGAGAAACATTTCTGGTCTCAGTGTGCGCCGCGTCTGCCTGGCTGCTTTGTCACTTCGTGCGCCTTAACGGGCCCCCACGCTGTAATGGTTACAGTTTGCCATATATTAATTTTGCTTTTCCTAAAAAATTTTTTTATGTTATATAAGTAATTGTGACTGACGTGTCTCTATTCTCATGTGTCTGAGATCATGGTTTCGTTCATGATTTTGGAATTGTAGTTGATCAGTGGTTAATTTCTAATAGAAACAAACTAGATTTTCAGGCTCAGTGTCAATGAACCACAGAATTACATACTCAAGCCCAGAGAAATGAATGTTGGAACCAGGAAAACGTTCATTCATTAATTCTTAATGAGCACCTCAGTCTGCAATAACTTCATGTTCTCACCGGCCTCTGCAAACCACTTCTCTATTTTCCACCTCTTGGTAGGACCTTCTAGGTACCTGGTAGAAGTAGAATCATGCCAATTGATCAAACAATTTGAACAAGGCTTATCTGGGTCAAAATAAAATATGCTGAAATATAGTACATGGTTTAAGGATAGGAGTTAGCTGGGCAGGTATCACAGAGAGGTTATGGTTATTGTGAGGCCTCACTTTGGTTCCGTGGCCTGAGCAGCCCAGCTGACTCTGTTCCTGTTGAGAGTCCCGTGGAAGATCATTTGATTCACTTCTACTCCTAAAGTTGAATTTGGCTTCATTGTGACTTTCCTGTCATCTTACCAAGGGAGCATATGGAGATTACCTCACAGGCTTCTCCGTGCTGCTACTAGTTCATAAAATCAGGACACCCTGCCAGGCCTGCATGTCCATGTGACTTCCTGCCCAAAGAGGTCAGAGACAAAACAATTGTACACAGTTGTCTTTACCACCTTCTGGCCATGGAGGGAAAGAGGGAGTGCTGTTGAAACTTAAAGGGACAGCCCCACACTCCTGACAGTACTTCTGGGTGTGTAACGCATTGGCCCCTCAGTGCCAGTGTGGAGGTCGGGCTAGAGAGTGTATCAGTCTTAGGAATCAGGTTGGTCCTCCTGAAACACAAACATAAGATTCTCCAAGCACTTATAAACTGTAGGCTAAGGAAGTTACTGTCTTACATGGGGTGTTGGTTGTAAGGTCACAAGTCATTATTGAAATTAAAAATAAAAAAGCACATACAGATAATTATCATTGGTTACTGTTTTCTTCCTTTAAGCAGAATGAAGAAGTTCGCTTGTTTAGGAGTCATATTGCATGAAAAATGTCTTAACAGTTAATTCTAGAATCTCATTCCACATGGCAAGATTTTAGGCTATTGGAGTGCCTCTCTCACCTCACCGAATGTTTTGGTTTTACTTTAGAAGTACTAGGGGTTTAACCCATGGCCTTCACACTACATCCTCAGCCATTTTTTATTTTTTATTTTAAGGTAGGGTCTCAGTTACTCGGACTGGGGTCAAACTTGTGATCCTTCTGCCTCAGCCACCCAGAGTGCTGGGATTAGAGGTTGCACCACCATGATCAGCTTCAGCTTCTTGAGCTTAAAGTGAGTTGAATTCATTCTTAATGAGTGCATTCTCTTGGTTCCACCCTGGCCACATGAAAGTGATTGAATTATAAATTCTATTTTGATTTGAGATTGGCTTGACCTGAATCTTATTTTCTGACAGTTGGAGTTGCTATGTTCTAGCCTGATTACCTCTTCTCCACGGCTAGAAACATCATTTGTAGCAAAAGAAGAACTGGGAGGCGTGTACTAAGTAGTGTACAAGTCCATGCATCCCCAGCAGGGTAGTGTGAGATGGTTATGGATTTCCTGGCCCTGTTCCTTATATTGATACTCATATTCAGGAAGTCACCCCAGAAATTACATGTTCTTCAGAATGTAGACAGGCCCACTGGAGCCCTACAAATCTGGCAGCAAAGAGTAGCACATGGTGCCAATGGTGCGGTATGTTGGTGTTAACAGATGCAGTGTTAGAGTCTGCAGAGCCATGTGGACTCTTTTTGTTTCTGTTTAAATTCCTACTACTGTGGGGCTGGGAATATAGCTCAGTGGAATAAGCGCTTGCCTAGCAAGCGCAGGGTCCTGAGTTCGATCCCCAGTACCGCAAAAACAAACAAACAAACAAACAAAAAAATAAATAAATTCCTACTACTGTGAGACCAGCAGTATTGGTGTCACAGGGGTAGGTGGCTGGAAAGACTGGACTTCAGGCCCTGCCATTTTCCTAATGAATTAGAATTAAACAGCTAGAATTCTCAGCTGATGTGAATCAGCTTTCAATAACGTTGGTTTATGTGGTATAATATGTTGGGAAATGCTGTCCTCAGGTGTTGCTAAATTTCATTTGTCTAATCCCAGCCACTCAAGAGGCTAAGGCAGGAGGATCACAAGTTCAGTGTCAGCCTGGGCAATTTAACAAGGTCCTGTTTCAAGTTTTAGAAGACTGAAGCTGTAGCTCAGTGGCAGACCACTTGCCTCACATATACAAGGCGCTGAGTTTGAGCTCCAGTACAAAACAAAAAACCAAAAAGAAAGAAAAAAACCCAGGCAAATGATTAAGGAAATAACTATTATTTTAAATAAAGGGATAGAATTACCCTTAAAATAGCCCAGTAAAAGAAAAAAATGATAATTTTGGAGTTAATTTGATCTGATATATAGGAATTCACTGTGACTAAACACTTTCTTAATTGGATAGGCAATATTTCAGATGACTTGTTTTAAGAAGTAAAGTTTGGAGCTGGGCTCCGTGGGCTGAGGAGGAGGATTGCAAGTCTGGGGCCAGGCTGAGGCTACAGAGTAAGACAGACCTTGTCTAAGTAAAAAAAGTAAGCTTTGTGCTTTTCTGAAGTTAGGTTGCTTTTTTTGTGGGGGGTTGATGGAGGGAGAAGGAGCAGTTATAAGAAGTAGAGTTAAGCATGTCTTCAACAATAAACTATTGAATTGACTTCTACATTTTGTCTACAGAAGATCAATCTGTTCAAGACCGGACACTTATGTTTGAAGGTGAATTGGTTGGAAAATATACCTTTGGAAATCTTTCAATTACTAAATATGATGAATGGACATTAGCAGTAATGCATGTGAGCTGCAAAGATGATGGTGTCCTATATCTGATCTGAGTCTTTTATTATTTGGCATCTTAATTGAATCAAATTTTACAACTGATTGGATTTACATGACAAATATCTTTAAATCATCAAACCTGTTTATTTTATATAAACATAAAGATACCTCTACCAAGATTGTCTTTGGTACAGTTAAGGTTGGTGGTGATGGGAGAGAGTCAAATGATAACCTGTATGTGACCAGCAGTGTTAAGAATTTTTAAGCAGATAACAGCATGTGATTTAATATTTTGTGTTTAACTCTAGCATTTTGAGCCTTATTTGGCATCTTACCTCCTTGTGAACATGTAGGAAATTCTCTTTTCAAAGTCAAAGCAAATGATGCTGGGTGTGGTGGCATACACCTGTAATCTCAGCACTCGGGAGGCCAAGGCAGGAGGATCATTGCAAGTTCGAGGCCAGCCTGGGCTACACAGTGAGCTCAAGACCAGCCTGAACTGCATAGTGAGACCCTGTCTCAAAAAGACCAAAAAAAGCAAAAGCAAGTGACTACATGGTTAGATCTATAGTTTTAAAAGTGCTTGACATCATTCCTGTTACCACAGTGTCTTTGGTTGCTCAGCAATTTGGTGTGACTTAATATATATATATATCAGATAAACAAGTAAAAGTGTAAATATTGAAAGAAAATACATTGGAGGGGGAGTTTTTTGCCTCTGTTCACAAACTGAAGGGTTTTATTTTTTAAAGCAAGTATTTGGTTTCTTATAGAAGATTTCAAAACATGCACTTAAATGTAAAATTATTATATTGTGTTTTTAAAATATCCTATTTTCTAAAATATTTGATTTCTTGAAGATATTGGTATTAAAACATTCAGTGAGTTCTATTACTCGTGTCTATTTTTAACTTTGCGATCATAGAACTTTGTGTATGCTTTTGAGAGGAACTGTACTATAATGACTGACAGTAGAATTGTTGTCAGCCTGTACAGATATTTGAATGCCTTTTTCTCCTTTATAAGTAGTTCTTAAGGCAAAGATTATAAACATTACTATGCCATATAGTTTGACTGTTTTCTTTAAAATAGTATTTCTACTTTGTTTAGAGTATTTGTAGATGATTCACTTTTGTTTAATTGGTTTCTTGGCAAGGAAGAAATTGCTCCCACTTTTTGGGTGATGTTGTATATATCAGACTTTTTTTAATAGACTCTGGTGGTTTACCCTTCATTAGGAAAAAATAGCTGATCTTTATGGGCTGTGCACTAGTATAGACATAAAGACTTCAACATCCTTATGTTTGGCACAGCTATTCCCAATAAGTACAAGTGATATCAAGAAAGCCTGCCTATGAAGCCAAGACCTGTGACTATTAAAAGTGTGAGTTTTAGAATCCAAGATTATGTCATGAACCCGACAACTCAGTTGCTATTACCTACATGACGGTTCAGTTAGGAAGGATTTCAAAGTGTTAGATGATGAGTTCAGTTTCATTTTCTTCCTTTATTCTAAAGGAAGAAGTGCTGTGTTACCTATTCCAGGTTCTCAGAATGGTTGGAATGATCCCCCTGCTTTGAAGAGTGCCCAAGAAAAAGAAGGTACTAGAATGGTGTCCATCTAGTGGCCTCCAGATCTTACAGGATCACACAGCCAGCTGGCGCAGACCACATTTCACTGATTCTTTTAGACACAAAGCTTACTGGTTGAAGTGTTCAAAGTGTATCTCATCTCATCAAGTGTCTTCCAATCCATGCAAGAGAGAAAGTAGAAAACAGTATCTCCAAAACTTGGCTCTGTAAATTAAAGCCCTTTTGTAAGACAAGATGTAAATTTTTAGCAGGCATCTTCTAAAACATAGGAAATTAAATTTCAGGCTTTACAAATGATTTTTTTTTAAAGGACTTACTTTGGCCTTTGGGTTCCAGCAGTAAGTATGATTTCATATTTCTATTTTGTCTATCTCCTGTAGTAATGAATGAAGAAATAGCCTTACAGTTTATCTTCTTTTTACATCAGTAATTGTTGAAAGCTATTTGTGCACAAAATACGATTTTTCTTTCTTTGCAGGCTGTTTCTACTTTATATTCCTAGTGATGCCCTTCTCCCAAATGAAGTAATGAGAGGTCATAACATACAGCTTACTAATAATCAGAAATGTGATCTCTACTTCTAGTGTCATAGAATTGCTGGATAGTATCTACCTAAAGGTATATTAAATTACATCCTGATGCGCCAGGTATGGTGGTATACACCTATAATTCCAGCATTCTGGGAAGGGAAGCAGAAACAGATTGAGCCAAGCCTAGGCAACTAAGCAAGACCCTGTCACTAAAAATAAAAAAATAATAGAAATTTAAAAAATAAAGGGCTGGGACGTCACTCAGTGCACATGCCTTGGGTTCAATGCCCGTCACATTAAACAATCACAAACCGTTCTGATAGCACTAAGCGTCAGCACATCCTGACTCATGCTGCTAGATACAGGCCCTTGGACTTTCTTCCTCTTGCAGAAATGCTGGTGTTTTAGCTGCCCTTTATTGGGAATAAGAAAGGGAAAAAGGAGAAGGCTAGGTTTGAGTTCCTTACACTTCGCCAGTTTAGCTTTACTTTATGTTTCACTCTAGAAATCTACATAAGGTTTTTTGTGGAAAAGAATTCTAACTACTATTAAAATTTTCCCAAAACTCATAGTGTTCTAACTCCCTCATGTAAAATTGTCTCTGTCTCTGTCTGCATCTCTCTCCCTTTCTCCAGGGTGTCCTTGAGCTCTGTTTAGCCCAGGCTAGCTTCAAACTTGTGGAGATCCTCCTGCCTCAGCTTCCTAAGTGCTGGGATTATAGGTGTTCTGTCATAATATCTGGCCAAGCTGTTTTTCTTTTTATTCTCATTTGTCTTTTCTTTCCATGTTTTAAAAGATGCCTGAAGAGATCCGGGGAAGATGGCGACCAGGTGAGCAGCAAGGGAGCGAACCTCCTTAATAAACACCACCAGCTCGAGACAGACTTGGCAAGCGTGAATGCCGGGACCTCGGCTGGGAAGTTTAAACTGGGCGTATTTCTCTGAGATGCCGGGGGAGATGTGGTAGGGCGGACCAGGCTGCCGGGGCGAGACGTGGGAAAGCCC
>PVLD010034833.1:0-12330 GCA_004027595.1 Dinomys branickii | reverse complement strand
CAATCTTGTATGTCTGTATGTGTTATCCTGAACACACACTTCGAAGATATCAATATGTAAAGCAGCAACTATTGGTGTTTTTTTTTTTGTTGTTGTTGTTGTTTTTGCTGTTGTTGATGTTTGCCTGTTTTGTTTTTTGTCTTTGGATTTTTGGTTTTTGTGTTTTTTCTGTTGTTGAGAGGATTAATTGTCTGACTAATTTTGCATGTCTGTATATGGGCTTATATATTTACACTTCGAAGATATCAATGGATAAAGCAATAACCACTGTTGAGATCATATCACCTTTTCTATAGTTTAGTTGTGATTGTACTATTTTTTATGCTAATTGGTGTCTGTTTGTCAATATGTTTTTGTACTTGTATTTTTTTAAAATAAAAAAAAGAAAGTTAATTGGATGAGAAAAATAACCAGTTTTTATGATATTAGTAAACACTATAACCATCATAAAATTCATCTCTAAATGGCAAACTTGAGTCTAACTTGCTCTAGGGCATACTTTACAGCTATCTGAAAGTGTACCCCCATAACTGACTTTTGACTGCTAAAGACCAAACCAAATTTATAACTTCTTGCAACTTCTGCTACTAGTGCTCCACCCAGAACTTCATCTGTTGGAGTAGCCAGCCTGACTACTTGCCTGCTTTTGGCTCTTGAACAGAAGGTATATGTAACATGTGGTAAGCTTATAATTACCTTCCTGACATTCTCTATAGTACTTCATCTCTTGCACTATTTTGGTGACTGATTGCCATTTTATATGACAATGATTTTGTGCTTTTTACTACAAAGATTTAGGGGTGGTAAGTCTTCTACTATAGAATGGGGACATCTAATTTTGGCATTAATAGTTCAGGTGCACAAGCCTTCAAAATTCATATGCACATCTATTTGTTGTTTTTACAGCAGCACTGCTGTAGACTCACTACCTTCTTAACTGCATATACAATATTATTAAATATATTCCTGAGGGAGAGCACTTCCACTTAGTCCAAGCACTGAGGAGAACTGAATCCTTTTCTTACAATTTTAGATACATGATGATTGGAAGAATTTTCTACAGATTAGCTCCTGGATCTGTTCATTGCTAATATTGTTTCTCCTCCATTACCCATATAGTTCTCATGCCAGGCTTGGTGAGCGGTGTTCTCATTGTGGTGCGACCTCTGGCTCTACAGGGTGAGTTGGCAATGATGGGCAACGGGAATCTTCTTGGATATTTCTACTGTGGAACACTGATCAGTAACTATGCTTGGAAATGCCTCAAAAACCATATTTAAAAACCATCAAGTTCAAGAAAGTGTAATTCCCAACACAGTTCCTGAGATTCTGGAAGTTCCCGTGGCAGCCCCACTGCTACTCAGTAAGACAGTACTGGGTGAAAGAACAGTCAGTGTAGAAGGCGGCAGCGTTCACAGTGCATGTGATTAAAATATCTGAGTTTTATAGAACTTTAAAAGTATAGCCATTAAATACAACTTGAGACCCCTGGCATGTGCTAGAAGAGCTCCAGCAAATGAGGGGTCCTGAAGTTTACTCTCTACTAGGCACATAATATACATGAGAATAAATATTTAATACACATCTGTGCTACTTGTCTGTGACCAGCGGTTGCGTGTCTAAGAGTTTATCCTAAGGAAATGTGTAGTAAAAATAACTGAACAGACATTTGTTGGCTGCTTATATATTCAGATATCCTCTAAGACTTCATTTTTTTATGATGATTTTTTTGTTTTTACAGTAGAAAATTACAGGTTTATTTTTTAAAACATGCCAAGTAATAATAACAGCATTTCAATGAGAATTTTAATTTAGACACTGTCAAAAATTATGATCACTTTTCCCTTTTCGCTTCACCTCTTAGATGTCTTTGAATTAAATTTACGTACCAACTGCTGATTGGATGCTAGGCAGTGTTCTGGATGTTCAAATCCCTGTCTTCATGAATCACACAGTCCGCTTGAAGGAGACAGCAGATACATATGTCAGTGGGGGAGCTATGTGCAGGAGTCCCCCGGTTGGTTAGGCAGTTTTCAGTACTAAAGAGAAACAGTGTGGCGGGTGGGAAGGTAGACGCAAGTGCTTTGGGAATAGGCTGAAACTTTTGACAAGTTTCTCGGTGGAGAAGGTAACATTTATCAGAAAGGCAAGGCAGCTCTATGCCACAGTAGGGATTTTAGCCTTTCCTCTGTGAGGTAAGAAGCATCTGGGCTATTTTAAGGAGTAACGTGACACGACTGAGGTTTTAAGAGTGTCCCCTTGGCTACTGGATTGAGAATAGAAGAAGCCAGGGGTGGAATCAGGAGATGTGTTGACAGTAGTCTATTGACCTGGTAGAGAGAGAGATGTGGATGGGGGAGGTGGTGTTGTAGGTAGCAACAGGGCCAGATCCTTTGGTCTTCGGTAGTTACCCAGTTGTCCAAATGGGAGATTCCAAGGGAGTTGCAGCATGGTTCTTGGGAGCCAGCCTGGCCTGACTCCCTCCAGCTTCTGCCACTTGTGAAGGAATAATGACTTCTTAGAGGGACTTTTGTTCACGTGTCATGGTGACTTCTTTTTTTAGAAGTGGGAACATAAAAATAAATGTTCTGAAGTTTGTCCAGAAAGACCTAATTTTAGGAAGACAGATTCAAATTTCCCATGCCTTGTCTTCCAGTCAGTTGTTATAAAGATGTAACTTTAAAGAATTGGTAAAACTAATGTCAAGATGGAATATTATTTGTTTGTTTAGAATTTATATATTTTAGCCATTGCAATTGATGAGGGAGGGAGGAGAGAAAGGAAGACTGGAAGGAGGGAGGAAAGGAGAGAGAGAAAGAGAGAAAGAGAGAGAGAGAGACAGGGAGAGATGGGGGAAGGAGGGAGAGAGAGAGGGAGGGAGAGAGGGAGGGAGAGAGAGACAGGGAGAGATTGATTCAAGCCCTAAGCCTAGAAAAACCGAAGGATATTCATTGTGTCAAGGGTCTCTTCATGCAATTTTAATGCCTGAATTACATTGGGATGATACTAAAGAGAAGTCGCAACTGTCAGATAGCTGAGGCACTTTTACTTGATATGTACTCTTGGGAAAGGAGTACACTACCTACAAAATTATTTTAGCGTTATGTTACACTTGATCTTTCACTGAACGGCATTGGAATGAATTGCCATTTAAGGTAACAGGATTATCCTTCAGGAGTTCTTAGAAATAGGATAAACTCTTACAGAGCTGTGATGTTTTGATTTAGGCCAATAGAGGTGAGATTACTTGACAAAACATAGATCCTTTGATTTAGTAAAATGAATTCATTTAGAATTCTGTTCAGAATACCATCCTCTATGTGGAGACAGCAGGATCAGAAACAAAGGGAATTACAAGGCTGAAAGAAATGTTTTGAAGTGCGTTTCCCTTTTTTCCCCCTTTGAGTCATTAGGTCAAAGGCAAAAAAATTACAAAGGAAAAAAACCCTACCCCAAGCCCCTGGATAACCTACATAGTGTGTCCCTTGTGTGTGTGTGTGTGTGTGTGTGTGTGTGTGTGTGTGTGTGTGTATGTGTATGTAATTTTCCTCCATAGCTGTGATGAAAAATGTGCCTGATATGTAGAAATCGATAAAAATTATATGTTAACATGTTTGCAGAACAAGTGATGGCTGTATTTTAGGAAAAAATTAAAGCAACTTCTGTGTGAAAATGCACATAGGCGGTATTGAAACAGAAGCCAGACTAAGAGCTAGCAGTCACCTGGCTTTCTTTCATCTCAGTCTCTCATTTGCTATGTGATATTTCAGAGCTAAATTTAATACCACCATTGTGTCCTATGGCCTTTTATCTTCCTCTCCTACCCCACCTGAGATATGGTAGACTGGGAATCCCTTGCAAATCAGAAGGCAACCATGAAGCTCTGCATATGTGCTCAGCAGCTCCGCAGGAACATGCACGAGTCTCCTGGTTTCTGGAAACCATCCATGGATCTGAGTGGAATGTGAGTGAGTAGAAATGTGTCAGTAAGAATATGGAGACTCCAACATAGGCCACGTGAACAGTGGTTTAGAGAGTCTGGGGATGAATAACGGAAAAGAGGAGCTTGAAGGCCCGGCCAATAACAAATTGTTACCTGTCGTGGAGGGAGTACACTAGTTTTGTGTTGTTTTTGAGCTAGGCAGTCCAATCCTGTAACACCAGCTGCATGTGGCTATTTAACTTAAAATTAAATAAAACTTAAAATTCAATTCTCTGTTCATAATAGGCACATTTAAAGTGCTTTATGGCCACATATAGCTATTGGGTACTGAATTGCTGTCTTTTGGGGACCTGTTACTATAGTTACTATATTGTGACCTTGACAACTATCTCTGAGCTGACGCTCCAGGCCCAGATAGTAAAGAGAATCTAAAGAGAGTTTGAGTCAGACAAAGCTCCTTTGCCTGGGTGGAGTAAGATCCTGGTAAAGCTTTTCTCCTTGGAGAGCGGTCCTCTACTGAAGAATACACTTGGGAAGCACTTCACAGTGATTACTTCTCCCTTCCTTTTGCCAGGGTCAGGAGAGGATCTTCCTTGAAATTTCACTGTGGAAACTTGGGGTTCCTGTAGCCAAAAATCCAAGCAACTGTGAGACCCTTCTAATACTGCTGTGTCTAGGAATTTCTAACTATCAAGCTAGTCAACACACAAATGCCAGTAATTCATCAGAATTACTATTTAAGTGGTCTCTTGACGCTTGATGTAGCTACTTCTGTAGCTAAGGAAGTCTTAACTGTGACTATGTGAATTTACTTTTTTGTCCAGATCTGTGGGGATGGTGAGATTTGCCTGTGATTGCTAATGGGGCTAAGAGAAGTCATGTTCAGCTCTTTTTATTGTAAGAGTGGAGGTGGGGACTTGTAAACTCTGAAAATATTAAGAGTCTTTATATTGTTTTTCCATACATAAACCTCCCTGGTACTGAGGATTGAACTCAGGACTTCCTGCGTGCTAGTGAAGCACCCTAGCACTAAGCTCCATTCCCAGTACTTTTTATTTTATTTTGAACTAGGTTGGCTTCAAATTCAAAATTCTTCTTCCTCAGTATCCAGAGTAGCTGAGATGGCAGGCATGTACAAACCACACCGAGCTTATACTCATATTTTAAATATTTTGTAGAAACAGACATATTTGCCTGAAAAAGTATTGAATATCTTCATCAGCCTAGTTCGGGGTCAGGCACTTCAGAGGATAAAAACTCACTCATTCAACAAATTCTTGTTAAGCTTCTATTATGATGCGAGGACATGTGCTGATCACTAGAGGCGCACTCAGTGATGAAGGAGATAGCTGTGGCCCCTGCTCTCACAGACTCTGTATTCTGGTGAGGGAGATAGAAAGAGGATGCACCCAAAAATAGTAGTCGTCTTTAAGATGCTCTTCAGAGTGAGAAAGCAAAGGCTAATGATCATAAAGAATATGTCGGTTTGAGCGCACTGCAGTAAAGCAGTTCAGCAAAGAGAAGAAATGGTGTGGATTCGAGGGCTCTAGGGTCTTGGCAGAAGTTAGAAACTAAGTAGGATTAAGCCTGTGAAGAAATATCACTGTGATAAAGTGCACAGCCATTGAAAAGACTCAGAGGAGGAATGAGAAGTGTGTTCTAACATAGCCGATTCAGCTGCGGTGCAGTATTCATTGCAGAGTGCTAGGAGAGAATACTGGAAAATGCTGGCTAACGCCACGATCAGAAATACGTTGCTTGGCAAAAGCTATGAGGACCTTGTTAGGTCTAGAGAGTGAGGATGGTGTGAGGACCAGTGGATGGAATGAAGTAAGTAACCCTCAGCTAGGGTTCATAAGGACACCTGGCCCTTCCTGCTAACCATGGACAGAATCCGTTGGCTTTGAGTCAATGTGTTCTTCATCTTTAGTGAATGTTGAAGTGCTGAGTCATCTCTGCACATAGACTCTTCAGATTCTCTTTACCAGCTGGGCTGGGGTGACAGCTCAGAGATAGCTGTCAAGGTCACAGTACAGTAACAGGCACCCCCAAAGACAAAGATTTAATCTGAAGAGCAGAGAATGCTGCTGCTTTCTGAGTCCTTATTGTTACCCTGACAGGGCTCTCTTATAGGAGCAGTGGGTCAGTTACAGCTAAGAGATCTGTGTAATGCAGACACTGTGGAAAGAGAGGTTGTTAGGAAGTCCCAAAGAATAGGGGAGAGAAAATTAAAAAGAATGCGAAGCCTCTTTCACCTACATCTACAGCAACTTCTACACAGCCCAGCTCCTGCCAGATTAATACAAAACCTCACAGCAAAGTCCTTTCCACTTCAGTTCCTGTTAACCAATGCATCATTTCTGTTTCAACTAAAAATCACAGTGCATGCTCAAGGGAAAACACACCTGAAAACACAAGTCAAACATCAGAGTTAGACTCAAGCGTGACACAGATTTTGGATTTATCTGACAAGCAACTTAAGAACAAGTAGCCAACATGCAAGAACAGGTAGGCAGTGTAAGCAAAGAGGTTCCTTAACACAGTTTTAGGAATGAAGAATGCCTCGAAGATCTCACTAGGATACTAGAGCTGATGACAAGGTCTCAAACTGAAATGCGCAGATACAAAAAAGATACTGTGGTGGAAAAGGGAAGAGAACATTCAAAAAGCACATATGCAATTGGGAGATTAGAAGGAGAAAAACAGAATGGAATGAAAGAAATTATTGAAGTAGTATTGGTTCAGTTTCCCAAAGCCTCAAGTCCAGAAGCTCAGAGAACATGTAGCAGGATAAATACCCCATATTCTGTTCCCAGGTTTATGGTAATCAGATGCCATGAAGCAAAGAGAAAATTTTAAGAGAAAGTGTAAGTTGTAGTTGACCTGCAGAGAAACCAGAAGAATCATATTGGATGAGTGGAGTGAAATATTTAGTGTTGAAAGAAAAAAATATCCTGCCAACCTTGAATTTTACATCCAAAGAAATTATCCTTTAAAAATGAAGGAGAAGCACTCTTTTAAAGAAACACAAGGAGAGACTTACAAGAAACACAAAATGTACATAAATATACAAATGAAGAGTAAAATAGAGAAATAATAGGACATAGGGAGAAGCTCAGGTATTCCCTCAAGTTACCTATTTTGTTTCAAAAATATTTTAATATATATGTTAATTTATTTATACTACTAGTTTTTCTTAGATCATTGCAAAGAAATTTTGTGTTATTATCTGTTTAGTTTTTTTGGGTAAGAATTTGTTTTGGGGTTTATGTCCTGTGCTCTGAACAGCCACTTTGAAGATAATGGTGCACAGTGTGTTAACTATTGTTATTCTCTTAAGAAATTTTGTCTTATTTTCGATAAAATAAAAAATAAAGAAGTTATTTTCCTAGAAAAGGAAAATAATTTAGTAAATGAAGAACCTTGGATCTGCATGAAGAAAGGAAAAGTATCAGAGAATGAATAAATGAAAGTAAAAATAAAGCTTGTTATTTTTCTCATTATTTATCTAAATACTAATAATTGTAATAGTATATTAGATGATTATAACATAGATAAAATAAATGACAACGGTGTCATAAGTAGAAACAAGAAACTGGCAATACTCTGTTAAAAGGCACTGACATTACACATGAAATGACATAACATTATTTGAAGCTGAATTTTGATTACTTTATAATGCATATTACAGAATTTAGTAGGACCACTAAAAAATTTAAAGAAATACAAGTGCAGCTGATATGCTCAGAGAGGAGGTAAAATGATGTTGCATGCAGTGCTCAAATAAAGCAAGGGAAATAACATTGGAGGGAACAAAATAACAGAAAAGTTATAAACATGCTAGATGCTAATCCAACTACATAACCGCTTCATGTGTGAATGGTTTAATACACCAATTAGTCAAGTAAAACAGATCATCAAAAGAGATGTTAAAAATATACAAATCTATGTATAGAGGCTCAGATTAAGAGCGAAGGGGTAGAGAAAGATACAGTATGTTAACACTAATCAAAAGAAAGCTGGATTCGCTGTCTTAATTTAAGACAAAGCAGATTTTAGGACAGCGATACGGAGGAATATCTGAGGATGACAGAACGGGTCCACTGTCCAAGAAGGTGTGAGAGAGCTAAACATCTCTGCACCTCACCGCAGAGCAGGAGAGCACAGGGAGGGAGCAGCTGATGGAAGAAAGAAAGACAAGTCCACCACTGGGGTTGAGGACTTCGATATGTTCTAGTAATTATAGGTCAGTTCAGCAAGAGAACAGTAAGGGTACAGTGATGCCCTTGATCTAACTGGCATTTACAGAGCACTCTTTTCAACAACAGTAAAATCCACATTTTTCTTAAGCTTCCTCTACATGGAAATTCACCAAGGTAGACTATGCCCTGGCCTATAAAACAAAGGACAGTCTTTGTTTTATAATCTCCTCTTAACAAATGTAAAAGAATAGGTATCATATAAAATATATACTCTGAGTATAATAAAATCAGACTAGAAATCAGTAATAGAAGGATATTTGGAACAATCTCCCAATATTTGGACATTAAACAACATCCTTTTAAATAATGCATGGATTGAAGAAATCACAAGATAAATTTTAAATACTTCAATTAAAAAAGTGAAAATAAAATTTATCAAAAACGGTGGCATGCAGAGAAAGCACTACTTAGAGGACAACTATTAAACTAAATCAATCCTTAGGAAAGAAGAAACAGTGACGCAGCAGAGATGTCTCTCAATAGATGTCTGTTTTCAAATAGATCAACAAAATGGTACATCCACACAAAAAATAGAGCCAACATGCCCTGCAGAATTACAGATAATTTAGGTAAATGTCTCATCTTCAAGGTAGAACATAATTTTCCACTTCGTAAGTAGAGGCTGTGCATTATAACTTTGTTCCAAAGGGTATAGCATGGACAAGGAAAAGGAAGTAATTGTACCTTATTTACTCACAGGAGTTACAATACTTAAAAATACGTCTCAGCCAGGTGAACACGGTTAATGTCAGTAGTGAGAGATGGGGTTGATATTATGTATAATGTGATTAAAAATGGCCCTTTACCTCTGTGGTCTTCCTCTCTACAATGCCTCACCTTGGTCTAGTCAACAAAGTAATATCACACAGCTCCCACTTGAGGGGCACTGTGGAAATATGAGTTCTCAAAACTGTGAAGATCACCAAAAACAAGAGAATTTTAAAAGTTGTTCAGAAAAGCCTGAGGAGGCATGATAACTAATGCAATTAGTTATCTTACATGAACTTCTGTAACATAAAAGAACGTAAAATATAAAAGTGATGAAAATCTGTAAAAATGATGAAACTCTAAATAAAGTTGGACTTCAGTTAATAATGTATCAATATTGGTCCATTAACTATAGTAAGTGTACATTTAGCATGTGAATAGGGGACTCACTGTACTATCTTTGCAATTTTTCTGTTCATCTAAAATTGTTCTAAAAATACTTTTTATTTTAAAAAGGTCAATGTAAATATATTTACATGTATGTTTATGTGTAGAACTCTTAACCAAGGCCATTTGCTTCAATTTTAAGAATAGCTGCTGAATAAAACTTTTCGTATTTATGACACTCAGTTTATTTCTGGAATATAGCAATTCTTTTATTTTCTCCTACAAACATGCCAGTACAGAATTGTCAGGTATGAAAATCCTGTATCTGCCATATGTTTTTTCATCTCTCATATTTTTCATGATCCTTCTACAATTTTCTCTGTAAAGACAGAATACATAGAATTGGAAACAAGAAATAAAGAATGACCATCTTTTTCATGTACACCTCATTTTACCATCCTGGTAAGAAGAGTCAGTCATAAGGCATCTTTAGAAAGTAGATTGGTGAAAACCACAAAGCTGCATTTTGCAGTGGTGTCATCCAAATGCTGGGGAGTTCTGTTATTCAGAAGTCTCTCTGGTTCATCCATGCATTAAAAGTATGAATCTTGCTGCTTTCTCATTCTGACAGAGGAGCATGTTGCCATGACAGCTGTTAGGAGATGTGGAGATGCTCTTAAGGGCATCCATATGAAAAGAGAAATAGCTTCCTAGGTCTCACTGACTGGGAGTGTGGAGTAGCACATGAGGACTCTCAAAATGCACCTTGAAAATCTGTTGTTCTCACTGTAGACACAATTGATTACATCCTGTATGATCTGAATATTTTTCATGCCCACCAAAGGTATGTTGTGATTGAAAGTTTGTGCTGCAGTGTGGTGTGATTGAGAGGTAATAGAATCTTTGACAGGCAGGGCCTAGTGGGAAATCCATAGGTCACTGAGGTTGTAAGGCGTAAGGTATTTCTCGTAACACTGACTGACCCCTTTGGGAGAAAGAGGGGCAGGAAGAGGGGGAGGGAGAGAGGGAAGAGGGAATTGAAGGAACAAACGTGTGCATGTCTGTTCTGTTCCTCTCTGATCCTAGTTCAACATATAATCACTTCCTTGCTCCTACACATGCTCCTGACTTGATTTGTCACCACCACTCTCTCTAGAGACAAAACCAATGTGGCTGCATTGTCCTGGGCATTGAACCTCCAAAACTGTGAGCTAAATGAGCCTCCTTTTCTTTTTAAGTATCCTGTGTCATGTGTTTCAGTGTGATGATTAAAAACTTGAATAATATATATCCCCAGCCCTAGGCACAGAGTCTATTTTTCAGTATCCTAAGCAACATATAGAAAAATTAAACCTTCCCTAAACCCACCTATAGATACTTCCTCTTTTTTATTTGGAGTATAGACTGAGGATACACCATTTTGTAGACTTGTAACAGTTTAAATGATAAAGGCAAAGATTTTCCAAAAATGAAAGAATCTTTTGTTTAAAGGTCATTGCTCCTCAGAACTAGAAAAGATGTTAGGGAATCCTCAGATCTTTCAGAAGGAGGCATGTCTTTTGTCAAAGAGAAAAATACATTGTCTTTCTTGAAAAAGTTTGAAGGAATATTTACTGATTGAAGAGTGTTATATTTTGCATTTGCCTTAAAATAATATGGGGGAAGGAAAATGGTTAGGGCTATATGTAAACCACGATTGCTGTGAGTCAATTGTGCAGTATTTTTGCATGTTGAGTTATGCCCTTAAAACACATACGTTAAAACCCTAACTCCCTTTGCCTCAGAATATGGCGGTATTTAGAGCTAGAGCCCAAAGGATGAAGTTACAGTGGGGCAGCTCGGGTGGTCTCACAGCCAATCCAGTGTGACTGGTACCTTGGTAAGAAGAGGAAGTTTGGGTACACAAAGAGCCACTGGGGTGAACATCCACGGAGGGAGACCCTGTGAAGACATTTGAGCAGCCATTTGCAAGCCAAGAAGAGACCTGCTGATGCCTTCATCTTAGACTTCCAGCCTCCAGAACTGTGAGAAAATAAACGTCTACGGTGTGAATCACCCGGTCCTTAGTATTTTGTGACAGTTCACAGAAGAACAGGTGGGTAATTACCATGTAGCGTGGTGAATTCTATAACGAGGCTGTTGAAGGTGGTTGGGAGCCCAGTGATGGACAACAAGAGCATGAGCCTGTTGGGATCTGGGAGGACTTGCTGGAAGTGGGCAAGAGCGAGCCTGGGCAGAGACAGTGAAAAGAGAAGTTCAAGTAGAAGGGACGGTACGGGTGAGGCCTGCACGTGGGACCATGGCATGGCTGGGAAATGAAAAATAGCTCAGTGGGGATGAAGGTTAGGTCGTACGTGAGTGAGGGAGTAGTGAGATTCCACATTAGAGTGCCAAGAATTTTTCACCATGTAGTGCACACACCTTTACACACTCACCATATAGTACTTTAATATTGTCTAATGTCAGTTGGAGCCAGGTGCAGGGTGTGTGCCTGTAATCTCAGCTACTAGGGCGGGAGGCTGAGATAGGAGAAGCACAAATTCCAGGCCGGCCCGGGTCACGTATGGAGACTGTTACCTTACCTTGGCCTTTGGTGTAAGTAGTGTGAGGAAAAGTAGATCCGGGGAGTGGGTTGAGATGTTTCAGTGCAGCTCATACTCACTTTTGGGTACTCTGTGCTAGATGGTGAAAAACAGTGAATGACATCCACGTCAGGATGTCTACATGGTAGTGACCTGCGGCAGACCTGTCTGGGCTACATCTGCAGTTAGGCATCTTCAACCCAGAAAATGAAGCTGTGGAAATAAATAAAATTGATAAACCCCTAGCCAACCTTATTGAAAAAAGAAGGGAAAGATCTCAAATTCATGCAATAAGAAATGAAAAAGAGGAAGTCACTACAGATCCAAAAGAAATACAAAAGATCATTAATACCTACTTTGAAAATCTGTATTCCCATAGGATAGAAAATACAGAAGAAATGGACACATTCCTAGAAAGGTACAAATTGCCAAAATTGAATCAGGAAGA
>PVLD010034832.1:0-12331 GCA_004027595.1 Dinomys branickii | reverse complement strand
GTGAAAGGAAGGATCTCTTAAAGTCAACAAGGAACCAGGAGAAATCAATCCAACAGCTGCAAGATGAAGCAAGGAGAAATAATGTGTGAGTAATAGGAATCAGTGAAACAGCAGGAGGCAACACAAATGACATAAAAAGAATATTTGGAGAAATAATAGCAGAAAATTTCCCAGGAATGGTAAAAGAAACTGATGTGCAGGTAAATGAAGCATATAGAACTCCAATGAGCCACAACCCAAATAAAACCACCCCCAGGCATATAATAGTCAAGATCCCAGATATGCAGCAAAAGAACACAATATTAAAGGCTGCTAGAGAAAAGAAACAGATCACCTATAAAGGAAAGCCCATCTGAATCACAGTACACTTTTCAACAGAAACCATGAAATCAAAAAGAGCTTGGAGTGAGATATTACAGATTCTCAGACAAAACAATTTCCAACCCAGACTGATGTATCCTGCAAAACTATCCTTCAAATTCAATGGAGAAATAAAGTATTTCCATGACAAAGAACAACTGAAGAACTTCATGAGTGCCAAACCAACATTATAAAAAGTACTAAAAGATATTCTAGACAGAAAAAAAGTGACCACAATCCCAAGAACAACAATAGAAAGGAACCCTTAAGCACAACAAGAAATTGAACAGCGAAAGTAGGAAAACAACATCAAGTAAACAGCACGACAAGAATAATCCAATGTATAACAGTTATAACCATCAATGTAAATGGCCTCAGTTCACCAGTCAAAAGAAACAGACTGGCAGAGTGGATTAAGAGACAGAATCCCACAATATGCTGTATACAGGAAACACACTTTATTCAAAAGGAAATCCATGGACTGAAAGTCAAAGGCTGGGAAACAATCCTCCATGCAACAGGTTCCCAGAAAAAAGCAGGGATAGCTGTTATGTTTTCACACAATTTAAACTTCAAGCTGATAACAATCCAAAGAGACAAAGAAGGCCAATACATACTAGTTAGGGGAAAACTGCAAGAGAAGAGATAACAATCCTAAACATGTATGCACCAAATACTGGAGCACCAAACTATGTTAGGCAAATCTTAACGGACATAAAAAACCAAATAAACAATAACACTATTGTAAAAGGGGACCTAAATACCCCTTTGATGCAAAGAGACAGGTCAACTGGACTAAAACTCAGCAAAGATATAACAAACCTGAACCAAATGTGTGAACGAATGGACTTAGTAGATGTTTACAGAGTGTTCCACCCCACAACACCAGAATACACATTTTTTTTTCAGCTGCACATGGGACTTTCTCTAAAATAGACCACATTCTAGCCCATAGAGCATACCTACCTAAATGCAAAAGGATTGAAATTATCCCATGCATATTATCTGACCAGAGTGCAATGAAATTAGAAATTAACAACAAAGGGAACTCCAAAAATTTTATAAACACTTGGAAATTAGAAAACAACCTCCTGAATAACCAATGGGTCACAGAGGAAATTAGAGAAGAGATTGGAAAATACCTACAAACAAATGAAAATACAAATACAACTTATAGGAATCTGTGGGATGCAATCAAAGCAGTCTTCAGAGGGAAATTTACAGTGATGAACTCACACAGAAAGAAAACAGAAAGAGAACAAATAAAGAGCCTAATGCTGCACCTCAAAGTTTTAGAAAAAGAAGAACAAGTGAAGCCCAAAGCCCAAAGAAGGAAGGAGATTATAAAGCTTAGGGCAGAAATTAATGCAATTGAAATGAAGAAAGCTCTACAAAAAATAAGTGAATCAAAGAGTTGGTTTTTTGAAAGGGTAAATAAAATTGATAAACCTCTAGCCAATTTTATCAAAAAAAGAAAGGAAAGAACTCAAATTCATGCAATAAGGAATGAAAAGGATGAAATCATTACAGATCCTACAGAAATTCAAGAGATCATTAATTTCTACTTTGAGAAACTTTATTCCAATAGGATAGAAAACCCAGAAGAAGTCATCAGATTCCTAGAAATGTGCAAATTACCAAAGTTCAACCAGGAAGATATAAAAATCATGAACAACCCAATATGAATTAATGAGATTCAAACTGTCATTAAAAACTTACCTACAAAGAAAAGCCCAGGACCTGATGGATTCACAAGAAAATTTTATAAACCATTCAATGAAGATTTAATGCCAACACGCCTCAAACTCTTCAGTGAAATTGAAAAGGAAGCAATTCTCCCTAACTCATTTCTGGAGGCAAGTATCATACTAATACCAAAACCAGAGAGGGGCGCAACCAAGAAAGAGAACTATAGGCCAATCTCCCTAATGAACACAGATGCAAAGATACTCAATAAAATACTAGCAAATGGAATACAGCAAATCATAAGGAAAATTATACACCACGACCAGGTTGGATTTATTCCAGCAATGCAGGGATGGTTCAATATTTGCAAATCAATTAATGTAATATACCATTGATACCATATCAATAGAGCCAAAGACAAAAACCAGATGATCATCTCAATACATGCAGAAAAAGCTTTTGATAAAGTCCAACATGCATTCATGTTAAGAACCCTAGGAAAAATAGGAATAGATGGCCTCTACCTCAATTTAATCAAAGCCATCTATGACAAACCAACAGCCAACATCATACTAAATGGACAAAAACTGAAAGCTTTCACTTTAAAGACAGGAACAAGATAAGGATGTACAGTGTCACCACTCTTATTCAACATAGAAACATTAGCCAGAGCAATTAGACAAGAGAGAGAAATAAAAGGAATATGGATAGGAAAGGAAAAAGTAAAACTATTGCTATTTGCAGATGACATGATACTTTACATGGAAGATCCCAAAAACACCACAAGAAGACTCCTTCAATTAATTGACAAATTCAGCAGAGTAGCTGGATACAAAGTCAACACCTAAAAATCAATAACATTCCTATTCACGAACAACAAACAGACTGAGAGAGAAATTACAGAAACCATACCTTTTACAATAGCATCCAAGAAAATGAAATATTTCAGAATCAATCTAACAAAAGAAGTAAAAGATCTATTCAATGAAAACTATAGTACTCTGAAAAAGGAGATCGAGGAGGATTTCAGTAAATGGAAAAACATACCCTGCTCATGGTTAGGAAGAACCAACATTGTGAAAATGGCCATACTACCAAAACTGTGGTACAGATTCAATGCAATTCTCATTAAACTACCATCAACGTACCTCACAGATCTAGAGAAAATATGCCTCAAATTCATCTGGAACCAGAAGAGACCCAGAATAGCAAAAGCAATTCTGGGCCACAAGGTCAAGTCAGGTGGAATCACAATCCCTGACCTGAAATTATACTACAAAGCTACTGTAATAAAATCAACCTGGTACTGGCTAAAAAACAGACCTGAGGATCAATGGAACAGAGTAGAAGACGCAGCCACAACCACAAACACACTCAGCCACCTAATATTTGACAAAGGGGCCAAACAAGCCCACTGGAAGAAAGATAGCCTCTTCAATAAATGGTGCTGGAAAAGCTGGCTTGCCATGTGCCAAAGAGTGAAAATAGACCCCAGTCTATCACCATGCACCAAACTCGAGTCAAAATGGATCACAGATCTCAATATTAAAACAGAAATACTAAACCTATTTGAAGAGAAAGTAGGAAAAAACCTTGAAGACATAGGAGTAGGCAGAGAGTTAATGAACAGAAATCAAACTACAAGGGAAACACTTCAAAGAATCAATAACTGGGACCTCATCTTATTGAAAAATTTTTGCACATCTAAAGAAATCACCAGCAGAGTAAAAAGAAAACGCACAAATTGGGAAAAAATCCTAACTGGCTGTCCCTCGTACAAAGGCCTTCTATCTAGAACATACAAAGAATTAAAAGGGGCTGGGGATATAGCTCAATGGAATAAGCACTTGCCTAGCAAGCGCAGGGTCCTGAGCTCGATCCCCAGTACCGCAAAAAAAACACGAAGAATTAAAAAACATGAACCTGTCCACATTCAAAGACCCAGTCCAGAAATGGGCGTCTGAGATGAATACACACTTCTCAGATAAAGAAATACAAATGGCAAATAAATATATGAGAAAATCTTCTACATCTTTAATCATTCAAGAAATGCAAATAAAAACAACATTGAGATTTTATCTCACCCCAGTAAGATTGGCCACCATGAAGAAATCGTCCAATAACAAATGCTGGTGAGCCTGTGGAGAAAGAAGAACTCTTCTGCACTGCTGGTGGGAGTGCAGACTGCAGAAACCACTGTGGAAAATGATTTGGAGATTTCTCAGCAAACTAGGTCTAGAGTTCCCACTCAACCCAGCTATCCCCCTTCTGGGTATTTTCCCAGAAGATCTGAAAACAGCACATCATTGTGATATATGTGCACCCATGTTTATAGCAGCACAATTTGTAATAGCTAAATCGTGGAAACAACCCAAATGTCCATCCACAGAGGGCTGGATTTAAAAACTGTGGCACTTTTACTCATTGGAATGTTATTCGGGTGTAAAGAAAGACAATCTAGGGGCTTTTATAGGCAAATGGTCACAATTAGAAACCATCCTCATAAGTGAGGTAAACCAGATGTGCATGTGCAAACAGCGTATAGTATCATTAGTGTAGGAACCTGGAGGTGAGAATATAGATTGGAAGGTATGAAGGGAGACTGCTCAAGGGAAGAGAGCAATTGGGATGAAAGGAAGGGGAGGAGGAAGAGGGGGATAGCTGTGTAGGTATGTATGTATGTGCGGGATGGCTGACATGGTTGCACTGTTGTCTCATGTCATATTGATGTGGGAAACAATCGATGATTAGTTGTTTGATCAATCTTGTATGTCTGTGTGTATTGTCTTGAGTATACACTTTGAAGCTACCAGTGTGTAATATAACAACCATTGTTGATCCCCTGCCACTTTATCTGTAGTTTGGTTTTTGTACTATTCTTGTGCTACTGTGTGTATGTTGGTTAGTGTTTTTGTTCTTTTACTTTTAAAATTAAAAAAAAGTCATATAGGTAAGTATAAGTAGTGCTTTCTCCTCTGTCTGTGTTATGGTTTGTGTGTGGGTGTCCCCCCAAAGCCTCATGCAGTCATGGGGCGGCTTTTAGAGTTTATGATTGATGCATCATCCAATGCTGGGGCTATGGGTGTGAGTGCTACACCTGTTCTGCAGCTGACAGTTTGTATATGAAATGGAGAGAAAGAGGCTGCTTGTCACCACTCCTCCCTTTTGCTCTTGCTGCTTTTGCTGTCTTCTGCCTGCACGAACTGGTGCCCTCTGCCATGTGCCACCCGGCCTTGGAGCCAGCTCAGGATAGACTGAAACCTCCACAGACTGTGAGCTAAGTAGACATTTCTTTCCTTAATGCTGGTTGTCAGGAATTCTGTCTCAGCAACAATAGAAAAGTAACCAAGACAGTCTGATACTGAAAAGTAGCAAAATTAAACATGAAGGATAGGGAAGAACTAGCAGGAGAGAGGTGAAGAGGCAGACAGGGCAGACTGCACGGGTCACTGCAGCCACATTCAGGGTTTCTTATCTGTCTTCTAAGTGGTGCAGAGCACCGCGGGGTCCTGAGTGGGGAACAGTCAGCACTGTGATCACATGGCCAGGACTGTAATGTGACGTCACCACAGAGTCCACTGACTTGTGAATTAGAGTTCACTGAGGGAGCAGTGATTGTAGGAGACTCAAAACTCTAATGGAGACAGTAGAGGGAGGAGAGAAAACGTCCTAACGCTTTGGTGATGCTGCAGTTCGGGCCTGGCAGGAAATGCAAGGTGGAGCAGGAGAGGGATGGGTGGGGAAGAGGGCAGGGGTTGTGCCCTGTTCCAGCGGAGGCATCTGCAGACACTGCGCACTCCCTGACAGGAGATCCAGAGCATTCTCAGCTCCCTGATCCAGTCTTCTATTAGTTCTCCAGTTGTGATCTGTTGCTTGTCACAGCGCTGTTTATAATAGGACCAAGTCTTCTGTGACATTGGACCAAGAAAATGGGTCTATGTTTCATTCTGTTTTTAATTTATTGCTTTGTCTTCATCTTTTATGTTCAGAGACTATTTAACTCTGTACTTTTATTGACTCACAAGGCCATTTTACATGTCTTTCTTATCAGATTAAAAATCTTCAATGTTAATTCTTTTCTCTCATAATAAGCAAACTGTTTGTTACATGAGTGCCAAGAAAGAAGCTCCGTGTACACTACCAATAAAAAGAAAAATCATTCAGCTATTCAATGGCACTTTAAAAGTGTGCAGATTGTTATGTGTGAGTATTTAAAATTACCATTAAATGAAAGTGACAAAAGATGCTGTAGCATTTTTGGATAATGATTTTGTCAAATAAAAATATTCTGGATGTGTGTAGGATACCTCGATCGGTTATTTGTAGGCAAAAGAAACTAGTAAATATTTTTTTCTTTTCTCTGATTTTTAGAAGTATAGAAACACATTTCTTGATTAAGACACAATATATGTGATGAAACAAGAGCAAAAATCCCTCTCCAAGAGTGCCGAGGCCCCTTTCTGTTCTGTAATCCACGTTGCTCCCTGCACTGGGCTGTACTGAAGGCCGCAGATGTCGCCCTGTGGGAGAAGAGACAGCACCTGGCTCACCACGAGGTCCCTGTGCACAGGCAGCACCTGGGGAGAGCTGGACCTCAGTAAGTGTTTGCTGAGCAGATAGAAAACATTACCAGTTAACTCAGGAATGTGGTGAACATATAAACTGAACTAACGGGAGTAATAAATTTGCAATAATAAGCTGCTCGTGATAGGTGTAGGCCCCAAATAACACTGTCTTAATGTTAGATTCTTACATTCATGGTGTCCGATGTGGAAATTGAGGACATCTGGCACTTTTTGTTCTGCTTCAAACTCCACAAAGCTGAACGAATGTTCCCAAATATTTTACAAGTTATATGAAAAGAAAGGCTACAATAACTTTCTTGGTCTTTCAAAAATTAATATTCCTTGGCCTTTTTTTTTAGATGGAATAGCTAAAGAACTTGGTAAGTTTTGTTTTCTTTCAGTGCTAAATTAAAAATTCAGTGTGTGTGTGTCATCAAATTATTTATCTCTATGTGTGATATTTTGTAGAACAAAGAAAACTGTTCATAGAAAAGTGTAAGTACAGTCCTGATTCTCACCGTTGACACCCCACACCCGTTGCCCACAGCGGCCCCGCCCGCCCAACCACTCCGCTGACTCTTCTGTCTCCATCTGGTTATAGGTCTGAAGACAGCTCGAATATATGCAGGTAATTGCAAAGAGAACAGTTTACAGGGACTTCACGTTTGCCACCTCAGCTCTGTGGGATTCTAGTGAGAAAGGAAAGGTTTTCTGCAATAATCCATAAGACGCATGTGAACGAGAATGACGGCTTAATGCTGGACACGTACGCCTGGGGTTATGTGAGAACCAACACACTGAACGTGAGAGATAATGTGAGAAAAACTCTTCAGTGAATACACAAGGGATGTATGTAAGCAGAACCACTCACCACGTGGCCAAGAAGAAAAGGAGCAGGGCACCCAGTCCTCCTGCACGGGCTGTGCCAGTGACCGAGGGTTTCCCACCAGGCCTCACCATTAAAACCCCACCCTTCCCAGTAGCACCAGGATGAGAACCTGGGCCGTAGAGGATTGCGGATCTGTAGAGCACAGCTGCAGGGAGCTCACCTAGGACCAGGGCAGGGTCTGCGCCAGTCAGGAGCGGGGCCTCCCCTCCCTGAGCCGGGGCATCAGCAGCAGTGGACCCGTGAATCCAGGAAAGCCTCCCCTCCTCCTCCTGGGCGCTCCTGTAGAATCGCGTCCTCCAGGTGTGTCAGGCTCCCTCTCTGTGTGCACATGTGATGGCTTTTCTCCCTCAAGAAAACCCAAAAAAACAAAAAACACCCCAGTGGTCTGAATATTTAACAATAATAACTGTTAATGGTTGAATCTCTCCATCTGCTGTTACACTACTTTTTCTTTCCTCACAGAAAGCCTTAGTGAGTAGCTGGGCATCCTCATTCTCTCCAGTGTTCACCACCCCACCTTTCCCCATTGTGGCCTAATAAGGGCCCGACCCTAAACCCAGCCTCGCCAGCCCAGCAGTCCCCGCCCTCTGGCCTTGCCCCTGCTCCTCTCCGGTGCCCTCCCTCCTCTCCTCCCCGCTCTCTCCTCCTGCCCTGCCCGGTTCTTCCCGTTGAGCACACTGACCGAGCTGCTCTGTGCTGCTGTCCCGTGATCCCCTGGTCCCACTGTAGCAGTTTTCCTCTCTCTGTGGACGCGGCGTCCTGTGTCAGAAGCCAGGAAACCCAGTGAGCATCAGATACTGGTAACACCTTTCCCAGGTGTCAGCCACATGGCCCCTATTCTTACCAACTGTGTCCTCAGAAACTGAGATGACAGCACAGATCAGGTTCAGAGGTAAAGTGTTTAGGAGATATTTCCTTGAAAGGAAAGATCTCCACACCTGTAGGAGGGAAGGCCTCACAGGCAGCAGGCTGTGGAAAGGAATCCTGGGTCCCTGTGTTATGTCCTCACCCCTCTTCTGACAGCACTCAAAGAACTGAAAGCTCTTTTCTCAAGGCCTCAGGTAATGGGTCTCTTCCTTTTTAGCAGAAGACATAATTCTGGATGAAGACACTGCTCATCCTCAGCTCTCAGTGTCAGATGATGGGAAACATGTTGAATGCTTGTCAACAGAAGAAGCTTTTCCTGAAAGAGAGGGAAGATTTACTGTTCTTCGAGCTGTGCTGGGTCAGACCAGCTTCTCTACTGGGCACCATTACTGGGAGGTGGACGTAGGAGGGAGTGAAACATGGACAATAGGACTGTGCTCAGTTTGGGTCAATAAGACAATACATTTCAAGGATATTAATCCTGAGAATGGTTTTTGGTGCATTAACAGGGATCATGATAGTTACCGAGCTCTTTCTCTACCCCATTATAATTTTAATGTTGTACCACCTCCCTCGGTAGTGGGCATTATTTTTCAGTGTGAAGGATTGATCTCTTTCTATGATGTGAAGCAACTTACTCACCTCCATACTTTCACAGGAAATTTCAATTTGTCCCTGATGCCGAGTTTTATGCCTGGGCTTCCCTCTTCAGGACATTCTCCCAGACTTTTCATCCTCCGAGGGCCACCACCAAATGAATCTGATCCTTCTCAGAGCACAGCTGAAGGCCTCCGCAGAGCTCGTCCCCATGGACCAGGACATCACAAAGGGTGCTGCAGGGCAGGGCTGGAGACATTAGCCTCCCAGGGCCTCAGCTGCTTCACAGCCACGTGGAAAATTAAGTATAAACCCTGCTGTTTGCCTGTTTCTACTACTCACCCATGTGGCCTGCATCCACTTAATGAACTTCCCTTTATCCCTGTCAGCTTTGAAAAATGCGACTTCTTGTTCTCCCTAATTTGAGGGTGAGATTCTGCAAAGAGTTGGCTGCTTCCCTCAATGGGTCACTGCTGTGCATTTTTCACAGTCCTCCAGAGCAAAATAATAGTATTTTATGTTTCACCACTGACCATGGTCTCTTGACTGGTAAAGTCAGATGCACTTGTTTGGCTGACCTTGGTTAAAGTAAAATCACTGTGCTGAGATCCCTACTATGTGGAATATCAACAAACTGAGTACAATTGAATCTTCTCAATAAGACCAATAGCAAAGACATCTGGGTAGGTCAAACATCATACCTAGCCCAACATCTCTTTTCAGATTTTTATCCTGTATTAAATTTTAGGGCTGGGGATATAGCTCAGCAGCACAAGGGTCTGCCTGGGAAGTGCAAGATTCTGAGTTTGATTCCTGATAGCAAAAAAAAAAAAAAAAAAAAAAAGAAATGCTTAATTGGCCATGATGATATATATGAAATATATTTTAAAAATGGATTGATAATGGATGTGTACACATTGTGAAATGTTTACCACAATCAGACTGATACAACCATTACCTCCCATGCTGGATGTGGATTCGCTAGATCATGTCCATCCTCTAATTAAAACTTTGGACCTTGACACACTGTACTTTCCTATTTCCCTCCCCACCCTGTTTTCTGGTAACAAGTGATTTACTCTCTGCTTCTATGAACTTAACATTTTTATATGTTTAGATTTCACATGTACATGGGTTTCTTTAATAAATGCCTAGACAAATGGCTCTCAGTTCAAGGACATCTCTCTCTCTCTCTCTCATTTTGTCTTTTTGAGACACAGTGTCTCATTTTACAGTTCAGGATGGTCTTGAACTCATTTTGTAGACCAGGCTGGTCTCAAACTCACAATGATCCTTCTGCCTCAGCCTCCTGAGTACTAGGATTATAGGTGTGCACCACCACACATGGCTAAACATGTCCTTTCTAAGTAAAAGGCTAGAGAAACCATAAATACCGAGTAGTGTGCATGCCACTGATCTCCAGCCTTCATCATATTAAAGAATAAATGTCTTAGATGCCGCCAATGTTCAGCCTGGGAAAATACAAACAAAACTCAACAAGATAGTGAAAACTGAATTCTCACACATTGCTAGTGGGACTGTAAAATTCTACAAACACCATGGCAAAGTTACTAGAAGACTCTCATAAATAAACAGTCATCCTACGACATGCATCTCCACCTCTAGTTTTGAACTGTACAGAAATGGAACTCGAATAGAGAAGACAGCACAAAAATTTCATAGCAGCTTTTCTGTGATTTTTCTAAGCATTGAAAATTACTCAATTCTCATTTAGAGATTTTATGAATAAACATTAGTATGTTTATGCAACTGAATATAATTTAAAAGTAAAACAAAAAATTCTTATTACATCCAATAATGTAATTATGACAGCTATGCTGAAAAAATATACTGAATGCCAAGGGCTTCATCCTGCTTGTGTCCACATGTCTGGGATGCTTGACCACATATGAATAGTCCAAGTTCTCAAAACAAAGTACAGGATTATTCATCTTGCGGATGAATTAATTGACTGAGAGAGGACAGAGAAGTCTTGGAATGATCAAAGTGTTCTGTCTGTTCCTATTGCAAAGGTCTCACAGATATGCACATGGGTCACTGCTTATTTGACTGTAAGATTAAGATTGATGATATCTGCCTCCATCTCCTCTGAGGATCTTTAACTTCTGTCATTCAAGTCCTGATGACACTGGGTACAAACACCATCATGGAAAAGGGCTGTGACTGACATAACACAGAGGGTATAACAGTACATCGAGGTCACATCCTACAGAGCACCTTGTACTTGGTCACCTGCAACACTCACTCCCTCAATGGGAGCGGGTGGGGAGGACGGAGAGGATGCTCACGCAGTCCTGTGGGAGGTGACACTGATGAGTCTGAGGCTGGGCGCTCCTAGGCATATAAATTCCTAATTGTGATCTGGATCGTGCAGCTCCAGGGAAAACAACTAAAACCTGCAATGTCCTGCGAGAACCAGAGTCCAACTTCCCCAGCAGTCCCAAATGTCTGAACTGAGTTACAGAAATCACAGACTAGTGGGTGTCATTTCTGTTTTAAGCAACTAATTATTGGGATTTTTTTCTCACAAATCATGTAACACACAGTGCACAATGGCTTTACATTTTAATGTCAAAAAGCATTATAGATCTGGAACATAACTCAGTGTTAAAGCACTAACACAACATTCCTGAATCTAATCCCCACATTGAAAACAAAGCAAGATTCAGTTTAGTTCATTTGCTCTTTCAGATCAGATAGCAGTTGTTGAAATTATTTTTTAAATTGGTCATGGAAGGGATGTAGAGAGAACTCTCAGGCAATTATGATCTTTATATTGAAATAAGAAATACCGTGTTGGAAAGTGATCAAGTGTCACCACGCTGCAAAGGGTGAAGAACTTGCCTCCATTACGCCCTCTCCTGAAATTCGTGGGAGACAGAATTTAAGAACAATGAAGCCAGGACTTGTAGAAATAAATTTCTAAGCAGCAGTGTATTCACGGAGCTGTGTGGCTTCACATTACTGCTTATAAAGGTGTTCAAGAGAAGCAGCCGCGGCGGGTCTGGGTAGGGTTTGGACATCGCGGCCGGAGCGAGGCGGGAGTCGGGCCGAGGCTGGAGGACGCCGTCACGGCCGGAGCAGGGTGCGCGGCGGCCGAGGATCTCACGGTATATAGCTCAGGCTGCCCTCAAATTCACAGTGATCGGAGATCCGGGGAAGATGGCGACCAGGTGAGCAGCAAGGGAGCGAACCTCCTTAATAAACACCACCAGCTCGAGACAGACTTGGTGAGCGTGAATGCCGGGACCTCGGCTGGGAAGTTTAAACTGGGCGTATTTCTCTGAGATGCCGGGGGAGATGTGGTAGGGCGGACCAGGCTGCCGGGGCGAGACGTGGGAAAGTC
>PVLD010034831.1:0-12332 GCA_004027595.1 Dinomys branickii | reverse complement strand
TGTGTGTTACTCCCTAAAGCCCACACCTTATTTAATAAGGAAACACTCGCCGTTGTGGTTTCAAAATGCTCTGTCCCTTCCAAAATCCATGTTGAAATTTGTCTGCCATTGTGGCAGCTCTGGGAGGTGGGGCCTTTAAGTGTTGATAGGTTGTTAAGAGGAGACTCATGCCTTTCTGTCCTTATGCAAAGATAGAAAACAAAATTGACAAGAACCTAGCAAGAAATGCCCAAAATATATATGGAGTAAAACTAGAAAGCATTTCTCAAAGACACAAAATTAGTTTTGAACAAATAGAAATACACAATATTTTCTTGGATGAGAGGATTCAACCTCATAAAGAGGCCAAACCTCCCAAATTTGTAAGTTTAACACAATCCCAGTTAAGAGTTCATCCCCTTTTCCTGGAGCTAGAGAAGTTGATTATAAAATTCACTTGGAAGAACAAATGAAACATAGTCAGGATGGCACTGAAAAAGATGAAAGCAAGCAGAGCCACCCCTGGCAAAGAATAAAGGTTATCAGCAGTCTCTGCAATGGGAGCAGCCTCGCTCCCAAGAATACTGATTTAGACTGGGTTGTGATTTCTCACCTCTACAAGTGGCAAGAACTCATAAATGTGATGTTCTCATGGTGAGGCTGTAGGGAGACCATCTCACAAAGTACTGGTGAGAATACAAAATGGTACACTCCCTATAAGGAAGTGCAATGACACTTAGCAAGATTCCATATTATCCTTTGACCCAGAGATTTCAATTCTAAGGGTTTCGCAGAAATCCTGGTAAAAATGGAAAAAGATGTCTCCAGATGTTCATTGTTGAGGCTTTTGCTTGTTTTTGGTGGTAGTGGAGACTGAACCTAGGGCTTTGATATACCCCTCTTTTTAGAGATAAGATCTTGCAAAATTGCCCAGGCTGAGACTGAACTTGTGATTCTCCTGCTTCAGCCTCTCAGAGAGCTGTGTTGAGTCATTTTAATAGCAGACTAGAAATTATCAAAAGACTGTTGAATAAACTGTAGTAATATACTGATTTATTGTGCAAACGTAAAAAGGAATGAAAAATACCTACATCAGTTTGGGGGATGTACATATGGGAGGAGTGTATTTTACATGTTGGATGGGTGTAAATTTGGGGCAGACAGAGACAAAACTGTAGGGAGTGGAATGGTGAGCTTCTGGTGGCACCAAAGATATGTCAACCTGGAACCTGGGAATGTGACCTTATCCGGAATGAGCCTTTGCAGAGGTAATTAAATTAAAATATCATGCTCATTCTCAGCCTTTTGGCTAAGATCAAGTGTAGTATCTGTTCTTATCAGTTTAATATCTGATACGTCCTCTATCCGAGGACAATATATTAAATGGATTTTTGGAGCTGGGAGATGGAATAGGAGCTTGCTCCGTCCACTCCACGCATCGACCTGGTATTGCAGTGCCTCCAGGAACGGTGCACACCCCCCAGGAAAAAAAAATCTCAAGCTCAGATCATCCTGGATTACCAGGTGGGCTCTAAATCCAGGGGCAGGTGTTCTTATCAAAGAAAAGAGAGGATAGAAACAGAAGAGTGGATGATGTGAGGAAAATTGTTACAGCAGCAACTACAGATTTTTGGTGGGCCCTAGGAGGTGTTTGTGTGTGTGTGTGTGTGTGTGTGTGTGTGCGTGCCCACGCGCACACGCGTGCAGTGTATGCTAAGCAAGTATTGGATATGTTTTTAAGTGAAAAAGTTAGTGGTGAAAAGTGTACTTGTTGTGCTACCATTCATTCAAGAAAGAGGAGAAACAAAAATATCAATGTGTATATAGTTGTAGATAAACATTTACATGTATATATATTTGTAAGTATGCACACATATGAATGTATGTATATATACGATTGTGTGTTTTTAGAAGAAACATTTTCATGGCTACCTGTAAAGAGAGAAAAGGAATAGGGTAGGGGGCAATAATAAAAATTAGACTCCTTTGAATATAATTGGTTTTGTGTGTCTTTGGAACCATCACTGTATTTCATAAAATTTAAAAGACCAATCCATAAAAATCTACAATAGCTGGCACAGTGGCACATGCCTATAATCACAGCTACTCAGAGGCTGAGGCAAGTGGATCATAAGTATAAGGCCAGTCTGGGTAATTCAACAAGATCTTGACTCACGGGCTGGAGGTACAGCTCAGTGGGCTAAGTGCTTGCCGCTGAGCACTAGGGCCCTGAGTTCGATCCCCGGTCCCGGAAAAAAAAAAAAAAAAAAAAAAAGATCTTGACTCAAAAAATAAATTTAAAAAGGACTGGGGATGTAGCTTGATACAGGGTTTACTTAATATGCAGAAGGTCTTGCTTCCATTCCCAGTACCTTAAAAATCCAAATAAAAATGAATGCAAATGTATCTGGCTAATAGTTTAACCACACAGAAAAGAAATATTCCCAGTTACCTTATTTTGTAGTGATTTTTATTATTTACTGAGGTGCTGGAGATTGAATCCAAGGCTTCGCACATGCTAGACATATGCTGTACCACTGAGCAACACCTACAGGTGATAATAATTTGACTGCATCTTCCTAGTAAGATAACACCATAAGGACTAAGGCAACTGCAAAAAGAATTTCAGTCAGTATCCAGGAACTATACTGTTGGTGGAATTGTTGGTATCATTATTTTGAAACATGTATGTATGTGATATGGAATAAGCAAATGAATGGGGATGTAATGTTTTGTTTCTACTATGCCTTTTTTATCTTTTTAAAATATTGTCTAGCTATCCATCCATCCATTAACAAGACCTAAAAATAAATGACTAATCTGATAGTGACAAGAATCTCTGGCACCAAGAAACTATTACCCTGTGTAACAGTTGATATATTGTGTCAAGTTGAGAAGTTTAGAAGATTCACTAAGTGACTCAGTACAGGGTCAGAGTCCTCACCTTGTAAACATCCTTATCCTGTGCAAGAGGAGGGCATAGAGATGGTGTGAGTGCTACACCTGTCCTAGGGCATGTATCCTTTACACACTGTAAGGGAGGAAAAGAGGCTTGTCCCCCCACACCTTTGCTCTTGTTGCTTTGCTGTCTTCTGCCACCTTGAAGGTTTGCCCTTGTGCCAAGCCACCCTGCCTGGGAGCCAGCTGATCGTGGGCTGAAACCTCCACAGACCATAAACTGAAAAAATCTTTACTTCCTTAATTCTGGGCATCAGGTATTTTCTCTTAGCAACAAGAAAAAAATAATCAAGACATCCTAGGAAAATGACCAATTCTAGATTAGAAATACCTGGCCATACAGGATGGCAAGGAAGCCATGTCAAACCACTGGGGTCATAACAAAAGGACCCAGGAGTCACCCAAGAGAGGCTTCCCCAGCCAAAGACAAGTGAACCAGAGCATCAAGGAAAGCAACTCCAGTGAATTAAGGAACCATCAACATTCTAAATTCATGTACTGATATTACAAAGAAAATCTCAAAAATCAAAAGCAAAGTGGCCACCACTGCACAATGGTAGCAAAATAATCAATTTATCACAATGGTAGCAAAATAATTCATAACCAAATAGATCAGTAAGCTTCTTTTTATAAGGTTATATCAATCAGTAACTAGCAACAAATCATAGGATTAAAGTATAATCATTTTGCAGCTCTTACGGAACCAACTGGTCTAAACATTATCAGTAGTTGCTGGTGTTGCAATAATACCATAGGATCCTATAAGTCATCTGGTGGGTGGCATTTGGAAGTCTTGCCACCCATTCCCACCAAAAAAGAAGAAAATGTATAAACCACATTGTGTTCAATCCTTTAGATCCAACTGCCATATTATAGATATATTTTAGGGAACATGTTCACAGGGATACAATCAGCTCAGTCCAGAAAGTGGAGATTCATAGGACGTGTAACCTGTTCAACAAATTTCATGGGTGTTCAAACCTGTAGACTGAAAACCAGACATAACTTTAAGAAAGCACTTTTCATCTGCTAGGATTGCTACAATCAAAATGACATAACAGATGTTGGTTAGGATATGGTGGAAGTGAAATCCTGGTACACTGCTGGTGGGAATCCAAAATGGTATGGCTGCTTTGGAAAACAGTCTGGCAGTACCTCAAAAGGCTAAATATGGAGTCACCATACAGCACAGCAATTCCACTCCTAGGTATATGTGTATATCCAAGAGAAAAAAAATATCCAAACAAATGCATTATCTAAACATTGAAAGCATTATCCAAAGTCTATTGTTATAATTCCATCTATTAAAAAGGTCTGAATGGCAAAATCCATAGTGAAAGACATAGAAATGAGAAGTGACAACTAATAGGTGTGGGAGTTTTTCTTAGGTGATGAAGATGTACCAAAATTATTATAGTGATATTTGTACAACTATGAATATATTAAAATTGCTGAATTATATGCTTTAAATGGTTAAATTGTATGATATATGAACCATACCTTAAGAAAGACTTTACGAACAAAACCCAGACATTATAAAATCATAGTAAGTGAGTTTAAATGGGATTTTTGGTGTTAAAAGAATGACAGACAAATGGGAAAGTGAACTTTGGATATTTAGTAACATTAAGGAATAGATGCTAAAATATAAGGACATTTACATGTGGGATCTTTCCCAATTGAGCAGTACATACTGAAATACTTATAGATAAAATGATACAGTGTATGGGATGTGCTTCAAATCACAAGAGGGGGGTCATGGGTAAAGGTGTAGACAAAATAAGATCACCCATGACTGACCCATGTTGAAGTCAGGTGAAGGCTGTATGCGTACCCACTTTACTGTCTCTGATTATATATTTCTTTTTTATGCTTTAAAATATGATTTATTTATTTACTTATCTATTTGTGTTGAGGATGGAACCCAGGGTCTCATTCATGCATTCACACACTCTACACTGAGCTATAACCCAGCCCATTTTTATGCAGTTAAGTGCCCATAATTGTAAGATTTCTTTAAAAACACATTTTTCACATTGTTTTTAAGGCGTTAGTTTAATTTCATAGAAGAAGTATTTTCAAACAATACAAATGACACAATCAGAGAAAACAGTGACAAAAACAGAGATGAGTACTGATTATAACTTATTCCCACAACAGAAGGTTACTTATTTCAGCGATTATCAATCAAAGCCTGACAATACAGTGATTAGATAAAAGTAAAAACCAAATTCCCTTTTACACATAGTGCTGTTTCTAAGAACCCAAGTGGCAGAATTCTGATCATTTCTGGACCAGAACTGCTCATAAAACATGGCAGACTTTCCTTTCTTGCAAGGCCCCACATACGCACAAATTTTAACAGCAGATGAAAGTGCCCCTGAAGCAGATGTGTGCTGTTTTCTGGGTGCGACAGTTTTAACTAGCTGGCAGTCACCAAGTCATGGATGAGACGCAGAAGCAGGGGGCTTCGTGTCCTCCTGCTTGCTTGGACAGCATTCCTCCCATGCTGTGCATCACACACAGTCGCTCCCTTCTCCTCTCCCACTGGTCTGCATTTGCTTTTCTTGCTAGGGTTCCATTCAGCTGCAAAGGCAGTCACAGGTGGGGTGGCAGGGAGAGGTGACATAGAAAGGTGGCAGACACAGGTGTTCCTTGGACTGACACCACAGCAGGGGCTGCAGCTATTTTTTTCATGGCAAAGGTGAGATTCTTTAAAAAACAAAAATCTTGGAGGTGGGACCGAACATTCCATCTGGACATCTGCATAACCTGGGCAGTGACAGTGGAAAGCACTTGTCTGGGGGCTTTGGGTATTGGCACAGTGGGTCTGAAACTTAATGAGGTTAGCAGAAAAGTTGCCTCAACCCACCAACTCACTTAGAGAGAGCTACCTAGGGCAGCTGCTAAAAACTGGTACAGAGTTCTTGTGTTCAGGGTACGGTCGCACATCTAGGGAGCCGTGCATGTGAGACTTGAACACTCTGCCCCACACACACCCCAACATCTAGCAGCAGATGGCTCTTGTTAAGAGTTTAAGTTCTCAACAGCTTAGGGGCACAGAGAGTGGGCCTGCTCAGCACTGCTGTCTGCAGACTTGCAGCTCTCCTAGAGAAATGATGTTCTGGGAGTCTACCTCTGTCATGGGCTGGTATAAAAAGGAATTGGCAAAAAAAAAAAAAAGGCAAAAAAGCAAGACTAGAAGCAGGAATACATAACAAGAGATGACAACCATGAAAAGCATAAAGTTTTCAGTCTTACCACCACTAACAAATTCCTTTGTCCGTGATTGGTCACATGGCAATGAAATGCTTTTACAAAATTTATTTTTAATAAATGTAAAAAGAAAAGTGGGTTATATGGGGAGGGGGTGTTACAGATCAATGAGAAGAAATACCTGATTAAAAGGGACATTTCTAGGGGAGGGGAAGAAAGATCTAGGAAAAGAATATTCTGTTTTCTTTGACATTTCCTGTGACTACATCTTTCACTCCTCCAAGGTCTCAGAAAGGAGTGTGCATTTCACATATAATAAATATGCACGAGGCAAACGATTTCTATCACTTGGCATTTAAAAGAATGACGTATTTCATTACATTGATTTTTTTTTTCCCTCATGAGCTAGTTCTAAGATTTGGTGAAGAACATTGGCTAGACTCCAATATGGGGGGGGCGTTCTGATTTAATTCAAACACTCGTCTATAAATGCCTCACTGGGTAACTCGAGGTACCCGCATGTCCTTCTCTCCATAAAAGAAGCACCTTCCAAGTTTATGTCTATACTGTGATGCTGTCTTTACCCTCGGCTACACTGCAAGTGTGCACCCTGAGCTCCGTTTCTGCTTTCCTTCCAGATGCAGGAGCCTATCCACACCTCTTCCCTTAGGATGAGATGGGAGAGTGAGTGCGAGAGTTGGGGGTGCACTCAATCTGACAAGTGCAAGCAGTGTGGACAGCTACCGTGGACAGGCAGGTCGAAAACTGGGACGCCGGAGGTTCTGTCACCGGCTTCAGACTTGTGGGAACACAAAAAGATGCATCAGACAACACAGCAATGAAGAGCAATCAGTGCCCAGTACACACAGGATACTGAGCCCAACACCGCACACACGGCTTATAAATCAGGACTGAACCACTGCAGCTGATGTGTTAACATGACACAAAGAGAGCGAGAGTGTACAATATACATGGCACATGCGCCTATGAGAAACGGATACAAGTGACAAATTTAGTACATAGTGTTTGCGTTTCGGGTGTCAGAAACAAAACCGGCCCCAAGTCCCATTCTACTCCATGACAATACTGAAGAACAAAATTTCAGTCTTAAAATACATCTTAAAGTCAGTATTTTCCTTCAAGGAAAAAAAGTACTATAAATAAATTACAATACAGTGAATTTGCCTGAACTCACTTCGTTTCTGTCTTCCAGCCTTTAAGTCAAATAAAACAGCGTAAAAACTGTACACTCTTAACATGATAGTTGATCTTTTATAAAATAACCTGTCTTCAGAGATGTCGATTTCACAACAAGGAAAAACCAAGCCCTGTTGCCGTCACTATTATAAAATATATATGTATAGATATATGTTTCTTTACAAAATGTGTATATTAATAGCTTTGCACAAATATTTTAAAAGACAAATTTAGCTAATCTAAGAACTTCATGAAAATAAAACAGGCAGATAAATACTTCATGTGCACAACGCACTACATCAAACGTCGTCGGCTGGGAGAGGAGGTATGTTAATCCTTGGTCTTGTAAAAAATGCTATCTTCTCCCTAGAATTAGAAAGAATTACAGGTTAGAAGCTCATCTGAACATACCAAAAGCTGACTGGGGGCTCTTATGACAATGATGTTTCTTCCTACTCACAGAACAAAATAAACTTAAGTTACAACAACGCATCTGTCTGTATGCAGAGTTTCTAGAGAATTCCACCAATGAACCACCCATGCACCGATTGTATACAGAGTCTCTAAATTTTATAGAAGCCCCATGATAGCAGGGGTTTAGTTATTTCCATTGCTCAAAACAGTGCCTGGTATATAGTGAGTGCACAGGAAACATCTGTTCTATTTTTATGTGAATGAAAAATGAAAACCTGTATGGATGAATGAGTTCTAAATCATAAGTAAAGGATATCATAGTATTTCATGCTAGTTTATAATAGGGATATGAATGTCAAAGATTTACAATAATTTAGCAAGTATTATTCAGGAATAAAAGTATCTACCATGTGGATGAACTTTTAAAACACCATAAATCAAAGAAGCTAGATACATGATATGTTAATTTTTAAAAAGTCGACTCCATATTATGATTATAATTGACATTTAAAAAAGTACATAGCAAGAAAGATCAGAAGAAAACATCATACTGCTGCTAACATGAGGAAAGCCACTTGCAGTGGATTCCAGTGTTTTTGAGGACTTGCTTTGATTTTTGTAATACCAGAGGTGCAACAGTAAAAAGAAAGCAGGGACTGAAGAAATGGGGAGAGGGAATAGAGGAGTAAAGATGATCAAGATGAAATAAGCACACGTACTAATTCCCCAAGATGAATGTAATTATGTATCACAAACACATATTAATAACAAGTAAGCATCAACAAGCCCATTGGCCACAGCGTTCCATTCTCCCATACCTAAAGGTCTGCACTTGGATGGGTTCTTTGTGGTTTTGCCCACGCAGCTGGTAGATCTCTTTGGAGGCCTTCTTTAGCATCTTCTCAGCTACTTGCTCTTGATGGTAGTCAAGTTTGGTCTGCCTTGTCTGGAACACAAACACCTGGTGAGCAAGATGTTTTCATTGCCATGCTTTCTAAAGGAAGAACAAATGAGTCCACTCCCAGCCCTGGAGCCCAGAAGAACCAACACCAGCCACAGAGTGAGAAAGGCCATCCTCATCCACTTCCTCTGAGGGATTCTTCACAGGTGTCATTGGGGATTGCTACAGTCAGGTCTGGCTGACCTGGGCCCCAGAACATGCCCTCCACAAGGTGGAAGGGCCTGGGACTCCTCTAGCACCTAGATACCCCAGGAATGTGCTGGTACCATTGCCAGTGCCACCCTCTGGGACCAAGCCAAAGAGGGGGGTCTGGCTCGATTAGCCAAGTGCCTGGAACACTTCAATTCCCATGTCATCACGGGGAGGTGCACTTCCCAACCCCAGCACAGCTGGAGTACAGGGTAGTGCCCATGGATAGGCAGAGTTGCAGGCCCAAACTTTCACCTGCTTCTCTGCTTCCTTCAGCAGGCTGCGGAATCGCTCATCCCGAAGCACCCAGTGCGGGAGGTCAGTCTGGCCTCGGAGCTGGGCATCTTCCAAACGCTGCCTCAGCTCACGGAGGGTGCAGATCTCCTCATTCAGCTGCCTCTGCCGTGTTCTTGATGCCTGGAGATCCAGCTCCAGATCCAGGGAGGTGCGGGCCATGAGCTCAGCCAGGGAGGACCTGCAGGACTGTAGTGACAGAAGCTGTGAGTGTGCATGCCATCCGGGGTCAGCCCACACGCCTGGCCTTCTGCAAAGTTCTTTTATAATGAACAGCAGACTGGTGTGGCACTGGCCTTTCCCTAAGCATGGCTCATGCTTAAAAATACATAGATTTGGGCAAGGTTAAATCTCTAGTTTGATATCAAAGTTAGCAACCACAAGTTGCTTTCTTTAATGATGACCCATGTATTTGCAAAAGTATGGTGCAACAGGTCTTCTTTTACAGAACTGGCAGAATGAAAACTCAGCACAATCTTTAAGAAATGTCATTTGAAAATATATTTCTCAAATGGAAAATATGCACTGTCTTTGGTTCTGAGATTTCATTTTGACCTGCATATGAAAGGTACAATTGCCAACATACAAAAGTTGTCCAACTAAAGTTTATGGTAGAAGAAAAATCCTAAATATATAACAGCAAGAAACTGATTAAATAAATTACAACAAGGCCAGAATAAAATATAGCCATTGTGAAAGTCGAAAAAATATACTGACATGGAAAAATCTTAATAACGCATGGTGCAAGTGGGGAGCATGTTACAAACACATCAGTGATTTCTGTTTAAAACTTCTTCACACACACCCATACTTGTGCGCATGGCTATCAAAAACTTTCCTTCCTAAATAAGACTCAAGGAAGTAATTATGCTATGTTCTAAAAAGCCCCAAGGGAAGCCCTTTGTTCGTGGGGCTAGAAAAATGGGAATAAGAACCCTGGATGTACTACTGTAGTAAAATGATAAATCCTCTAGCAGATCACCCTTGCTTGATGGGCTGAATGCATGATTTTATACAAATACACAAAATGCCGCTTTGCACATACATGTAACTTAAATGCAAATGTAAATTTTAATAACTAAAAATTCATTTGAAAGTCCTAATAAATTCATAGCAGAGATTGGTGGATTTCACTTAAGGGCAATCTGGCCTCCAAGGTTAAATCTGTCCATATTTGGGGACATCTTGGGTTGTCATGACTGGTGTGTGGGTGGTTGCCACCAGCAACCAGTGGGTTGAGATCAGGGATGCTGCTCAACATCCTACAGCACATAATGCAGCCTTCAGAGCAAAGAAGGATCTCTCCTAAAATGTCCACAATGTTGCTGTTGAAAGTTTTATAGCTGAATTATGTCCTTTCTTATAATTCTCAGTCAGCGGCGACTCTCAGTACAACTCCAATGAAGAAATCTGAGATTTTAAAAAATATATATTCTAAAAGATCCTTGCCAGAAAAGAGGACTCACTACCTTACAAACGAAAGTCACCAAACTTTATAAACTGGCATGATGTGAAGACTTTGGAGAGCAAAGAAAATAAAAAACACAGAAAAGTTCCATGTGGAAGAATTCTGTATGTTGAAAAACTCAAATTTTCTAAACTATATATATAAAATATATACATTCTCTTGTAAAAGAGAAGTACCTATTACAGAGAAATTATTGCTCAATCCTTTTAAGAGCTAAAAATGTTAAAAGATTTTATGAAGATCACAAATTATGAAGATCACAAATTAAGTGGAATCACACTATCTTAAGATTGGCAACATTATAATATTATATATGCTTTCAAAATTATGTATTAAAAACAAAGAAATGAAAAATATTACGTTTTAATTAATATGACCTTAAGCATTGCCTAAAATATTACTTTGTATGGGTTATAAAATAACTCCCACAGCAGGTATAGAATCTATTAGTTTATATGGCACACACCTGTTTATAGCGAAGGGTTCGTCTTTCCAGAGTATTTCGAACAAAGGGAGACTTCCGAGGCAGTGTTGAACTGTCGCTGTCACTACGATAAAGCTGCATCAGAAAGAAAGATGGTCAGAAACAATTTATCAGAAATTTGCTATTCTTTCTCTGTGTGTATTCTAAGTGAGATTATTTCGTTTCTCCTCACAGACACTCAAACACACTTAGGACTTCGGATGCTACTACCAGGTCTTTAGATTTCAGTTAAAATGGGAATTTTGAGGGAAAATGAAAGACAAAACCAAAACAAAACAAAGCCACCAACACCCTGGTCCTCCTTCATGCCTATCAACAGAACCACAGGGAGCCTCTAGAATAAAGGATGTGGTAACATTTCTACCCAGTGGTAATGACTACAGCCTACCTCATGAAAGGCAGCATTTGTGCTCAGCATTTTGCTCTGTCATTCACATGCATATGCTGTATTTCTTCTTTGGCCAGAGCTGAGAAAAACAGCTTTCCAGGGAAGAGCTTTTTTTCTTAAAACCACTTCCTCCAGCTCCATGCTGTCAATGCTATACTGCCACTGCACACTGAACACCAACTCACTGTCCTATCTTCAATGACCATGCTTCTTAGTTCTCTCTCCCAACTATGGGAGGGTCAGTATCCCTGTGTACATAACAGAACCATCTGAGAGCTCTCCAAGTTCTGATTCAAGTGCCCTATCTGTGAGTCTCCAGGGGTGGGACCTGGACATTGGCATGTGGGGTCCCAGCGTGATTCTGTAGCCAGGTGGAGCCAATGCTGAGAACCACTATCTCACACCTTCCCTGCTAGGTAGGAACTTAGATGTGGGTGAGTCAGAACCCATGGCCTCAGCGCCTAGAATCTTCAAGGTCACTGTCACCCTGTAGCCAGGGACATGGATGCACTTCAGGATTTCTACCCATGCAGGGAGACCAGGTCTCCCAGATCATAACCCAACTCAAGTCAGTCAGTTTCAACTTGTTATTCCTTAGCCTTATGTGACTGAGTTGGTATGTATACAACACTAAAAATCCAGGGAAAATGAATTCCAACCCTGATGGGATCCAGAGTTAGATAACAGCAGGATGAGGGTGGGGAGATGGCAACCCAGTGCTGATTTCAGCTGCACGTGTGTGTGGTACTCACTTACCAACTTGTATGAATTGTTAGAATATGTA
>PVLD010034830.1:0-12332 GCA_004027595.1 Dinomys branickii | reverse complement strand
TTGCATCTTCCAGTCTGTTCCATTGATCCTCAGGTCTGTTATTTAGCCAGTACCAGGTTGATTTTATTACAGTTGCTTTGTAGTATAATTTCAGGTCAGGGATTGTGATTCCACCTGACTTTTCTTTATTGCCCAGGATTGCTTTTGCTATTCTGGGTCTCTTCTGGTTCCAGATGAATTTGAGGCATATTTTCTCTATGGAAATGCGTTAAATTGTACTCTCCTGTAAGTATGTTTGAACTGTATTTGAAAAACTTTTACATTTTGTTTTAGAATAGACTTAGATCTACATAAAATTACAGACATTGTTCTCATACACATGACGCAGTTTTTTAAATAACTTAATGTTCTAATTTTAATACACAATTATGAACTGAAGCCCACATTTTATGTATGTTTCCTGAGTTCTATCTAATGTACTTTTTCTGTTTTGAGTTCCCATCAAGGTTGTCACACCACATTTGGTCATGTTTCGTTAGGTTTGTCTTAGCTGCAACAATTTCTCGGGCTTTCCTTGGTTTTGAGGTCTTGGATAGCTTTGAACACTCACTGGTCAGAAATTTTGAAGAAAACACTTCAATTAGGATTTGTTTGAGTGTACGTTACAGTCAGAGTGGAGTTGGAGGTTTGTGGAGATAGGACACAGAAGCAAAGTGCCTTTCTCAACACATTCTGTCCAAAGTAAATATTATCAGTATGATTTGTCACTACTGTTACTGACTTAAGTATGTTAGATAAAGTAGTATCCGTTTTCTCCATTGTAAAATTTCATTTTTTTCCACCTCTCTACATTGTACTCTTTGGAAGGAAGTTATAATAAGCAGCACATCCTTTATGATATAGGGAATAATGCTTGGGAGTTCTCTATTCACTCCCAATTATTTCTTTTTTTTTTTTTTTTAATTTTTATTTTTTTCCCCCGTGGTTTTCTTTTTTTTGTTTGTTTGTTTTTTTTGTTTGTTTGTTTGTTTGTTTGGCAGTACTGGGGATCGAACTCAGGACCCTGCGCTTGCTAGACAGGCGCATATTCCACTGAGCTACATCCCCAGCCCTTCCCAATTATTTCTTATTGATAATGTATTTATATCAATATAGACTCTCAGACATTTATGTTATACTTTTTGCTATATCTGTATGCCCCAAATACCAAGGGTACTAGAAGCTCCTTTCAGAAGCTGGAAAGAAGCAAGGAGAGAGGGTCCTTCAAAAGGAATATAGGGCCCACCAACACCTTGGTTGTGGACTTCTAGTTTTCTGAAATGTGATATAATAGATAGCTTTGCTCTTAAACCTCTCAGTTTGTGGTACTGTGTTACAGAAGCCCTGGGAAACTAATACAGTTCAAATTACCTCGTTTTCTTTTTCTGGTTTTTTTCTTTCAAGGATCAAGCTTTCAGTGTTATGTCTGAAAGCTTGTCACTAACCCCTGGGTCACTTAGATTTTCTCCTCTTTTAGAAGTTTTATTGATTTTTTTGGTTCACATTTAAATCTATGATCCATTCTGAGTAAACTTTTGTAGAAGACGAACACGTCTAGCTTCAGTACTGTACATGTGGCATCCAGTTTCTCCAGCAGTATTTCCTGAAATTACTGTCCTTTCTAAGTTGATTTGTCTTCGTGCCCTTGTCAGATATCTTTTGACTATATTTGTACAGGTCTGAGTTATACTTTTTAATATGTGGTTATTTTTCTTGTATGACATGATCCATTAAATTCTTTCATAATTTTTATGTTTGCAACAGTATATTTTATTGCGCTTCCTTCCCTCTAGATCATTCATCAAAAAGGGAAAAAAAGCCTTCATTTTCTGTAGGCACTACACAAAATAGTGATATAAATTTCTTACATCAACTGAAAATGTTTCATAATCATTTTCTTACTTGTACCTCTAGACATTGAAGGAGATAAACTCTCCTTTGGAGTCACAGATTTAGAAAAATATAGATTATTAAATTTTAAATGTTGGGAGTTATGCTTTCTATATCAGCCGTAGAAGTATTTTACATTAGGAGTAAACAAGACATGAGAGGGATTTATTATGAAATATGTGAGCCTACTTCACAGATGACTCATTTTATGACTTCAGGAAAATCCAATAGCAACAGGACAGTCTGCTCCCCCTACCCCACGCAAACTACTGTGAGACACACACCTGTTACAAAGCAAGGGCCAAGAAAGTAAAGGCTCATCTTTCTGGGTGAGGGTCGTATCCGCTACTCCATGCACAGGGTCTCACAAAGTCACAACTCAACAGACACGTCCATGAAATTTGACGGCATACGCTTGAATAGGCTAGATCAGGTAATGAGTTACTCATTGGCCGATGGCTGAAGCTGGATTACAGGTGCAGCCTAAGCATCTCACACTTAATAACATTTTAGAAATAGTATTTTTAAAAGTCTTTATTAATTTCCAGCCATTTTAAATGGGAAAATTTCTCAAAAAATCTTAAGACTTACGTTGGCAAAATTTAGAAGAAACAGCACCGTGAAGTCTTTACTGCCACGGACTATAACTGAGTAATTGTGCATTTTATATATATATATATATATATATATATATATATATATATATATATAATCTCCTAGGAATCGAGCTCAGGACCTTGTTTCTGCCAGGCAGACATTGTGCTGCTGAGCTATATCCCAGCCCAGCTGTGCCGTTTAGAAGGGGCAGGTACTCCATAGTCTACCACAATCTCAGCAGCCTTATGTCAAACACGTGGCTAGATTTATCACTTACAGAGTAAAAGAAACAAAGAGATTGCAACCTTTGTTTTATAAACTCTTTGTGCAAAGAAACTTTGGGGAGATTAGGAGAACAAATAAATTATCTCATGATATTTTCATTAATAAGAAAATAGAAAATATCATTGAGAATTAGACCCATGCCAGGCACCATGCTAAGTGCTTGGAGTGAAATGTATGCTTTATTTTTACATTAATCTAGTAGCACCTACATTTTTAGTACTTATAATTGAAAAATAATCATCTTACTCAAAGGCATAACAACATGGAATCTAAACAGGGGTAAAAGATCACGTCTGAACTCATAACCATTCACTATGATTGCAATCTCTGTGTTATCCTCTTGTGAGAAGGATTCCTTGCTGATAGCATTGGTCCTTCAAACGTAGTGCACTGTACTAGTGTGACTCTAGTGGAAGGAGCCAAGAGTTGTGACACTGAATTCCACTGCTTACTAGCACTTTTACCTCAGATCTTCCAGTCCAGCCTTTGTTTTGCTCATCTATCAAATGTTGACGGTAACAGAACTCTGTTTGTCCTAAGGAGTCAAGACAATATAGGTAATCTCATGCTGTATAGTCAATGCTTCATCTGTAATCACTGCTGTTTTTAAATATAGTTCATTAAGAAGTGCATATTACGGTTAAAGGTAAAACAAACATAGTCTCTAGATGACTGATTGAAACATAATGGGCACTTTTCTCAAAGGAAATGGGTGGAAAAGGAGAGAAAAGGGATCATAGGAAATGAGGAAATTCCAGGCTTGGCTCATCTACAAAGGCTGTATCTGTTGGGTTATTCCATGTTCAAATTATAGGCTCTAGGGATTACCATATGAGGTTAAAAGTGATAGGCAAATGCCAAGGAAGCCAAAGCCTGAGACTTCACAATTTAATATTGTTTCCAAACGCAAAAATCTTTTCTCTGCAAAGCATTCTGCCATGTGTCGCATAAGAATCTAAGAGTCAGTTAAATTCCCATCATGAATGTCCATGGGTTATTTAACATATACTCACTATGCATCAGCTACTGTGCTGGACACTGAGAGTACAGTGATGAGGAAGGCATAGCCCAGGCCTTCCTTCTGATGGAGCACTGGGAGAGGTCAGGTGAGGGAATGCGGTCAAGTACTATGCAGCAGCTTAAGTACAGATGTTAGCTGAGCAAAGGGGAGAAGCAGAACTTGGAAGACTGAAAAAAGCTGAACCTTAAGGAAGAAAGAGGGGCCATGGGGGAGGAGTCAGCATCAGGTTTGGTGGATCTGCAGAGTAAGGAGGGAACAGAGTGGTAAAATACAAGAAAGAGCACTCTATTTCTGTGCACAGAGAAAATACAAGCACAGTATGTGCAAAGACCTAAGATGAGGGAGACCCTGATTGTGTGTGTGTGTGTGTGTGTGTGTGTTTTCTTTAGTTTTAGATTGATGTTTTGGGTATTGAACTTAAGGAGTACTGAGCTACATCGCCAGCCTGCCCTTCCTCCTCTTCCCTTCCCTTCCCTCCCTCCCCTCCCTCTCTTCCTTTTCCTCCCATTATCTGTCTCTTCCTACCTCGCTGTCTCTCTGTCTCTGTCCTTGTCTCTGTCTCTCTCTCTTTCTCTAATTATTTATTGAGAAAGCATCCAACTAAGTTTCCCAGACTGGCCTTGAATTTTCATTCCTCCTTCACAGGCTCCTAAATAAAAGGGGTAACCTTCAGAGGCCAAACCGCTGTCTGTAATATTATAAGGAATTCAAGATGTCGAGTTTAAAGAGTGCAAGATTTAGCTCAAGAAAGACCTTGTAAATATGGTATACACAAGTGTGTGGGATTTAATTTAAGACTCCAGAGAATCACTAAAATGGTTAAGTGTGTGCCTAAGAGGAATGCTCCAGTGTTCACGTGGTGAAGGTGATGACATGTGGTGGGGATCAAAGATCCAAGGCAAGAGACCAACTTAGGGGTGCTTAAGTAAGTCTTTTGATTCAAACTATTCATTACCTTTCAGACACTCTGAAGCCATCATTGCAGTATGCAACTCAGATCTCCACCTTTTTACAATTACACTTCATTCTTAAATTAATTACTTTAGCTGCCAACAATGTGTTAGTTCATTATCACCGATTATCCCATTAGAAGTTTTCTCAGCTGCAGGAGCTGTCTATCCTCAGGTCAGGCCCTTCCTGGGCATCTACTAATTCACACCCAGCCACTATCTGAAGCTGCAAACTAAAGACCTGGACATCTGTCCCCAATTCTGAAGCATACTGTGTAGCTGCAGAGCTCCAGGCGGGGCTAACTAAGGAACCCTAGGCCCAACATTACAACTCCACCCCTCTTCCTCGAACTGTGGTTCATTTCCTCTTCATAGGTTTGCTCCCAAGAACAAGCCTTTTTATAATTCTGAACTTTAGAGTTTCCTCCCACATAGAAATGCTGTAATGCAGGCCAGGTAAAGCAAACACCTTTTGTAAATTACTTACACTCTCATTGACTGACATCAACAGAAGCAGAAGAAGTTCTACTGTAGAAATTAATTAGTTTTTCTCTGGGTTGCTAAATCTATTTTTCAAATAATTGTAACCATCATATCCAGAACCGTCAAGCAGATCGGGTTATATCACTCACTGGCTACAGGAAATATGATCAAATGACTTGAAGTTTTTTTTTTATGGAAAAAAAAGGTAAAACAAAATTTCATAAGGAAATAGTAGAATTACAAAAGTTAATACATGGCATATTATTATCTTTAAAGTAGTTATTCAGAGTACAAGATATAGGCATTAAAATTTTCTTCAGTCAGTATTAGTACAAATCTTTCTTTTCAATGAACTAAGAGACACATAGTATTTTAAAGTAGAAGTTTTGTATCCTCACTGTACATAACCATATAAACAGTTCTACAATACTGTTGCTAACTCTATATGAGTAATATTAACATTGCTTTGACACTAAGGGCTTTGTTTTCTATACTACAGTTATTAATTCAACTTTATTTAGAAGCTGATGTTCATGAATACTGAAAACTATGTTAAAGTGATTTTGTGATTCACCATATTATGTAACTCATTTAAGTAACATATTTGTTTGGAAAAAACACCCTGGTTCACAGGATGATAGTTTAGGTGATATAGCCATGAATCTCCACCATCTATTTTTGTGTTTAATGCCATGTTTTCCTGCAGCTCTTGTAACATAGGAGTGAATCCTTGCTTGAGGATACTACTAAACTGTCCTGGCCTCAAAATGAAAGCTACTGGGCAGGTGAATTTCCTTCTCATGGCTTTGTTGAGAAGTCTGCTCAAGAACATGTTTTTCATTTCATAAGAATAGAGTGCAGCAGAGTTTCCCACCCATTTTTTCTGTGAATGAGTTACTGGTGAGCCTAGATATTGACGTGCTCAATACCAGGGCTACATACTAGCTCTAATCTGGCTTCCTGTCTCTTTGCTCTTTGCCGTGGATGATGGGAATTTACTCCCATCTGGCCCAGCAAGCAATATTGCAGAAGAAACTTTCTGATGCACTGGAGAGCAACACAACAAGCTTTAGATGCTACAAACACAGAGACTTATATTTAATTAAATGTCTGTATCCTCTTCAAAATTGCTTCAAGACTACATCTAAAGAGAAATATAGTTTGGAATGGTTTAATTGTAAAGGTGCAAATACAAATCATTACTTAGGCAAGGAAAAGAATAATACAATTCTATCTAGGGAAGGTGTTTAAGTCAGTGTTACCTACTTTATAGTTTATCTCAAAAATAAGTGATTGTGAACCCCTTTTCACTTACCCATTGTAAAGTGATAGTTGAAATGAAGCCTGTTTTGCTTTGATAAAAACTAAAATAAATAAATTGATTTTTGATTCCATGATGATCCATATGTTGATGTGGTGTAGAACTGGGAATATTCCTATGATGTAAAAGTAACACATGCAGTAAAAAATGTATTGCATACCAAAAGAAATAAGTGATAGAATGTTTGTTTTACAGCATTGTGAAACTGCAAGAATTCCTTAGAGATGTTAAGGCCCAAAGGTATTATTATCCAGATGCGAAAATTGAGGTTCAAAATAAAGCAAAGATTTGCCTGTATTAAAGCAGCAAATGGACAGAAAAACAGGACAGGAAATTTATCTCCCAGATACTTAGCTAGTGAGTAAATCCTACATTCTAAAAATCTTTTTCTAAATGTATCCTGATATACAGTGTGCACTTTATTTTCATGTGGCTACCATTCATCCTAATAACATCTATCAAAAAGTCAGTTTTTCCCCAAGATGCTGTATGCATTGGGCACCACATTTCCATAAATAATTTGTATTATTTTTGGATTACATACTGTTCCATTAGTCTGCTGGTCTATTTGTGCACCAATAGCATGCCAGAAAATCCTGCCAGAGAGACCAATAGAGACACAGAGATAGAGAATATATTTGTGCAGGACCAGTGGTTCTCACCAGAGCTGAGTAAAGTCACAATTGGCTGCTCTGCAGTGGGCCCCGCAGCTGCTCCACTGTGGGCCCCGTGGCTGCTCCGCTAAGGGCCCCGCAGCTGCACTGCAGTGGGCCCCGTGGCTGCTCCACAGTGGGCCCCACGGCTGCTCCACTGAGGGCCCCGTGGCTGCGCTGCAGTGGGCCCCACGGCTGCTCTGCTGAGAGCCCCACAGCTGCTCTGCAGTGGGCCCCATGGCTGCTCCACTGTGGGCCCCATGGCTGTTCTGCTGAGGGCCCCGCTGAGGGCATCTCACAGACTGGCCCCGCCCCCACCCATAGCATGGCAACGGGGTGGAGCCAGGCAGTCCGCTGTGAGCATATGTGCTTTTCCACCTCTGACCATGGCAGTTTGTATACACCCATGTATGTTATAGTATAGTCTGAGACAGCTATATCTCTTCCCAAGGCGAGAGTCCAGGGGTATAGATAAACCCAGGAGTACAGTTATTATCACCGGGAAGATGACTGATTGAGTGGTAGGGCAACGGAGATGAGGGAGGAGAAAAATTGAATGATCAAATGGGTCATCATCTGTGTAACTGAGTAACATATGAAAGTAACATTATGTAGGACAGCATCCAGAGCTAATTCCCTTCTATGTTCTCTATAATTCTGTATTTCCTCAATCGTTTTTGTATTAACAGAAGTGAAGATAACTTTATATTATACAGCATCCAGTGCAAATTCCCTACTATCTTCTCTATAATTTAGTATTTCCTTTAATGTTTTTGTGTTAACTAATGTGAAGATAACATTATGTAATACAACATCCAGTGCTAATTCCCTACTATATTCTGTATAATTTTGTATTTTCTGTATTGTTTATGGTTTATTCCTGTTCATATGTCTCCATTCTTTTGTCTTTAAAATAAAATTTAAAAAAATAAACAAACAAACAAACAAACAAAAAACAACTGACTTAAATCCCCAGATTTCTGAGAAAGAGCAAAGGCATAGCTTTGTTGCTGAGCACAGATGTTTTTAGGCAGCACACAAGGAGGTAAGGCCTGGTGGCAATTTTGCTGAATAATTAACTCTTGTCTGAGTTTACCCTGAGAGCCTTCCTTGTTTTTCCCTTAAGGTCCATCTCTTCCCAAGCTGGCAAATATCCTGTCTTCAAGACATTTCAGCTCCTCAGGCTTACCAGTCTTCCTCCTCTGAGGCAACCCACCAGACATCAACTGTTAGGTGTCCCAAGGAACTTCACAGTAGCACACTGCTTTCTTCACAGAGGCCTTCATCTTATTTCTAAATGGCTGGAAGTAGTCTTCCCTGCTCTTATTTTCTACTACTTTCTGCACATTCTGTTGTTTGCTCCTTCAGCTGATGCCAGTAAGGTTTAATACAACAAAATCCTCAGACCTGGAGAGATGAGTTTGATGAACTTTGATAAATGTACACTTCTGATTATCCAACACTTGCATCAAAATGTACAATACTCACTTCTCGAAGTTTTCTCTTTGTCCTTTATGATCAGTCTCCCCCCAAAGGCAATCATTCTCTGACTTCTATACCATAGATTAGTTTCCTCTGACCTCACAAACGTAATATACAGCATGTAGTTTTTCTGCCTGGTTTCTTTTGCACAATATGTCTTCCATGTGCCCATATTTAATATGTATCTATAACATATTGTTTTTGTTGCTGAGTAGAGTTTTACTGTATGAAAATAACTTGGGCTGTTATTCCTTCTCCTATTGTTGGAACTTGTGTTGTTTTCAGTTCTTGGCTACTATAGTAAGTTTTCCATAAACATTCTCATACAAGTCACTTTAAGAACACATATTATTATTTCTCTTGAATAAATACTTATGGGTGGAGTGCCTGGATCGTATGGTGGGTGTAGATTTAACTATAGGAGACTAACAGCTCCCCAGTGTGGTTATATCATTTTACATTACCATCAGCAGCTTATGGAAGGTTCATTTGACCCATGTCATAACCAACAATGAATGCTGTCAAAACCACTTAATTATGTATTCTGTGACTGAAAAATTATACAATATTGTGATTTTAACCTTCAGTTTCTGAAGCCCATATTTTGATATGCCCGTTGTTCATTCACATACATTCTTTGTGAAGGGTCTACTCAAGGTTTTTGTCCATTTTTATTGCTTTGTCTATTTATTACAGATTTGGAGTAGCCTTTTAATTAGGTTTTAAATCAGAAATGTACAATTTGAATATTTTCTGCTAGTGTGTCACCTATCTACTCATTTTCTTTAAGGTGTACTTGAAAAGTTGAAAATTTAAATTGTGACCAAACTAAATGTTTCAGGTTTTTTTAAATTTTTGTGCTTTTTAGGTCCTTTCTAAAAAGTGTTTGCCTACTTCAGAGTCAGAAAGTTACACTCATGTTTAATTTCAGAACTCTTACACATTTAATTATATTTCTATCTGTGATCCATCTCAAATTAATTTCTGTGCATGATGTGAGGCAGGAATCAAGAATGTTGCATCATGTTTATTGAAAAACTTTTCCTCTACCATAGTCCACTGACAGGTTTGTTACAATTAACTCACTATATATGTTATATAATTTAGACTATTTTCTTTAGTCTCTATCTTGTCAATTTTAATATTTTTCCACCAAAATCATAGTGTCTTATTATTGAATAGCTTTGTAAAAATTATTGAAAGTAAGTAAATCTAAATTACCCCACTTTATTTTTTATTTTATTTTGCTTTTCTTGCTTAATTATTATAGAGGTTCCTCAAGAAAACGTAAAAAATGTTTGAGGTGACAGATATGTTTAACCTGATTTAAACATTACATGATCTATAGAACTGAAGCATACCATCATACTCCATTAACATGAATAATCTGTATGTTTTTGAATCAATTTAAAATTTATTAAGATAATAATCTAGGTTATTTGCATTTTAGCCTTGGCTTGCCAATCTCTACCAAACGCAAAAGGCAAAATGGTTGAGATATTTAAGATTGTGTTGATTCATTAGATAAATTTGAAAAAACTTGCTATCTTGAAAATATTCTATTAAAACTCCATAAAAGACCCAAGCAAAAAATGAGAAGTAAAATTAATAGACACTTCACAGAAGTACAAATGATAAATAAATACAAGAAGAAATGCTCGACATCATTTGCCATCAAAGAAATGCAAATGAAAACAACACTGAGATTCTATCTTACCCGAGAAATAATGGTCATCATCAAGAAATCAGGTAATAGCATACACTAGGGATGATGTGGGGGAAAAGGAACTCTTCTGCATTGTTGATAGGAAGGTGAACCCATAGGACAACCACTATAGAATCAGTATGGAAGTTCCTCAAAAAGCTAAAACTGGGAATTCTCTTTGACCCAGCTATTCCTCTTCTAGGCATCTTCCTGAAGGAGCTAAAGACAGTGTATTTCAGTGAAACATGGATACCCAGTTTTATAGCAGCACAATTCGTAATAGCTCAATCTTAGAAGCAGTCTATCTACTCATCAACATATGGATAGTTAAAGAAAATGTAGTATTGCATTTTCTTCACACAGTGGAATATTATTCTGACATAAAGGTAAGTTTGAGTTATTTGTAGGAAAATGGATACACCTTGAAGCCATGTTAAATGAAATGAATCAGAGATGAAGGCTTAAATATTGCATGGTTTTCTTATATGAGAAATTCAAATTATAAATAAAGAGCAAGATAAAAGATAGCTAACAGGAAGTAAGGAAATAGGCATTTCTCAAATGAAAAGGGGATGAAAAGATAAAGAGAGGGGAGAAGGAGAAAAGGGAAAGGTTATGAATAACGAAATTACAGTCTGTGGTGTATATGTACCACCTCTCCACAAGAAATGTAAACATTATGTGCTACAGATGTGTAATAATAAAATTCTATTACTATTGACAAATAATAAAGACATAAATAAAATGATCTTCAAATAACATGTATTTCTTCATTTACTTAGATTTCCCTTTAATAGTTTATTCAGACTTTATCTTTCTAACTATCAAGAGTTGGACATTTATTTTCCTTTCATTTACATTGTCTACTGGTAGCTTTTTTAAAAGTATTTTTGTGGTACTCAGGACCAAAGAAAGGGCTTCGTGTATGCTAGAACAGTTCTCTAGCACTGAGCTGCATGGCCAGTCCATGGATACCTTTAAATATAGAGAAAAAACCCTCATGGTGGGGCACACCTGTAATCCCAGCACTTCAAAGGCTGAGACTGAAGGACTGCCAGGAGTTCAAGACAGCCTGAACTACACAGCAAGACCTGTCTGAAGCAAAAACCTAAATAAATAAATAAATTCAAACAAACAAGCAGATAGACAGACATAGTGGGATGTTGAATTTTTAATTAGGTTTTTAAAAATTTAATAGATGAGTTATGTTCATTTACACTTGCTAACATATTAGATATATTTATGGATTGTGTCTGGATGCTCCTCCAAAGCTTTATGCAGTTCTGGGGTGGGCTTCTAGAGTGCATGACTGATTCGTGGTCCAGTGTTGGGATTATGGGTGTGAGTGCTACACCCGCCCTGGGGTGGGTGGTTTGCATACAATGTAAGGGAGGGACAGAGGCTTGCTCTCTGCTGCTCCTCCCCTGTGCTCTGGTTGCTTTTGCTGTTTTCTGCGCTCGCGAACAGCTGCCCTCTACCATGCGCCACTCTCCCTTGGAGCCAGCCGATTATGGACTGAAATCTCCACAAAGAGTGAGCCAAATAAACCTTTCCTTCCTTAATTTTGGGCACTGGGGTTTTTGTCTCAGCAATGAGAGAAAAGTAACCAAGACAGACATATTTGTCTTTAATTTTAAAAAGTTTGCATCAACATATACAAGAGTTCAACATATAATTAGCTTACGAGTCTGTGCTCCACTTTACTTGATTTCTTTTTCTATTTATTATTTTTTTTTAATTTTAGAAACATAAAAGTACAAAAACATATTGACAAACAGACACCCAATATCATAGAAAATAGTACAATCACAACTAATCTATAGACAAGGTGATATGGTCTCAACAGTAGTTGTTGCTTTATCCACTGATATCTTCGGATTGTAGATGTATGGACCCATATACAGACATGCAAATTTAGTCAGACAGTTGATCCTCTCAACAACAGAAAAAAAAAAAAAAAAAAAAA
>PVLD010034829.1:0-12334 GCA_004027595.1 Dinomys branickii | reverse complement strand
AAGGAAATACCAAATTATAGAGAAGATAGTAAGGAATCTGCACTGGATGCTGTATAATATAAAGTTATCTTCACTTCTGTTAACACAAAAACAATTGAGGAAATACAGAATTATAGAGAACACAGAAGGGAATTAGCCCTGGATGCTGTCCTACTTAATGTTACCTTCACCTTTGTTACTCAGTTACACAGATGATGGCTCATTTGATCATTCAGTTTTTCTCCTCCCTCATCTCCGTTGCCCTACCACTAATCAGTCCTCTTCCCTGTGATAATAACTGTACTCCTGGGTTTATCTATACCCCTAGACTCTCACCTTGGGAAGACATATAGCTGCCTCAGACCATACTATAACATACATGGGTGTATACAAACTGCCATGGTCGGAGATGGAAAAGCACCTGTGCTCACAGCGGACCACCCAGCTCCACCCTGTTGCCGTGCTATGGGTGGGGGCGGGTCCAGTCCATGAGGCGCCCTCAGCATGGCCCTCAGCAGAGCAGCCACAGGGCCCACAGCAGAGCAGCCGCGGGGTCCACTGTGGCGGAGCAGCCACGGGGCCCATAGCGGAGCAGCTGCGGGGCCCACTGCGGAGCAACTGCGATAAATTTCTTAAATGACATCCTGTTTTAAAAAGGTTAGATAAAAGCTCCATATGTATTAGGTAGGAATGATAACTAAAAGGGCTATTTTACTGTGCTACAAAAATGTTATCATGCTTGTTATATAACAATGCTATTAAAAAAAACAATGCTATGTATGACTTTTGACTTCCAGTTTTCTTTGTAAAACTATATAACTGTTGTCTGTTAACATTCCACAGGGATTCAACTACTAAAACATCCATAATTGATAAGAAGTAACAGTTCTCTGGCTGTACTTTATATTTCAAGGTGCTTACAATGTAATGTCATTAATCTTCTCTGCTAGATGTTTAACAAATGAGATTTGGAGACCAAAAATTAAAAAGATAAATTGGGCTTAGAGGACACCAATATTTTGGCCAAGCCCTCTGAGGTCAAATAACACCCAGGATATAAGAGAACCTCTGCTGCAACATCATAACTTGGTTGAGTCTCTGATCTTCTCATCAAGGAGATTATGGGACTACAGAGGAAAGTGATTGTATGGTGTATAGTGTGCCTAAGGAGAGTCACCAGGAGAACAGGACTCCCAAGCTTTCACAGAAAGCAACTTGGTCAAGCAAAGGCTGTGACTCATCCTGATGGCTGACACTGACAGAAGTACTGAGAAGTACTGTACATGGTTCCAACATAAATCCTGAGGAGAGTTAACTGACCTGGATAGGTAACAAGGCATTAATTTTAATCAGTACAGGTCTCACTTTAACTTGATCTTGAACAACCAACAAAAAAGTATAACTACAAGATATTAGATAGATAGATAGATAGATAAATTAATAAATAAATAAGGTGTACCAGTACAGTTAGTAACATGGAGACAAGGGTATGTTTGTATATTTACAGGTCATAAAACTGTGGATGCCATCCTGGAACATGGGACCATAATAGAGAAAAGAGATCTTTAAACCCATGGTGAAGTCTGCTGCCAACAGACCTGTCATGGATTCTACAATGGACTAATTATGTTAACATCCTTGTGTCTCTTCTGTTCTGACAATGCTAGTCACATTTTAGCTGCAGCAGTAGGAAAGACCTCCAATCTAACAGATTAAGGAAAACACCTCTGCAGCTACACCCTCAAGCATCCTTGGATGGACCCTGTTGGACTTAACCAGACCGCACTTACTTTCCTACTATGATTGGATGTTCACAGGACAAAAAAAAATGTGTTAAGGTAATTAAATAAAAATCCTACACCTTTCTTGTGCCCAACAAGCTGTGGTGTTCATTGTTCCGATATGTAAGACAGGAAACCCCCATTTTGGAAAACTCCACTGTATATCAAGCAGAGCCCAGGCTGCTGTTACATGACACACTTTGTATTTCTTAGAAAGAAAAATACATCATAGAGGGGAGAATGTAAGGGACAGTGACTTTTAGCGTATCATTTTAAGATAGAATAATTCCAGTCTTAATGCAAGCCTTAAAATGTGTCTTGAGAAACATCCCAGAGGGGTTGTAAACAGTTAACTTTGCAGTCCTGACTTTGCCCTAGTTGTTTCACCCCTGCCCTGGCCCTAGATAAACATTGTATCTAAAGGGGGACATATAAAACAGAGCACAGAAAGTATGTATCATTGTGGCTGATTTTTTATTTTTGCTGTAACAGAGGACTGCTGCAAGTTTGAGGCCAGCCTGGACTACAAAGTGAGACTGTCTTAAAAAAAAATCCCTGATAGATACAGGAGTGGACTATTTGTTTTTTTTTTTTTTTTTTTTTTTTGGAGATAATGTCTTCCAAGGGTTGTTTTTCAAGTGGGTTTTTTTCTTTTTTGGCAGTACCGGGGATTGAACTTGGGACCTTGCGCTTGCCAGATAGGCGCTTATTCCACCAAGCTATATCCCCAGCCCAGGAGTGGACTATTTGATTGTGGCATTTCCCACCAGGCCCCTATGCTGACAAACTGTTGCTATCAAAGGGGCCGTGGGATGATCTAAAGGCCAAGCTTTTTGCCAGCCAAGGGTTTGTAAACCAGGAGCCCACAAAGTGATGCATCAGTCCCTGTGTATGCTAGATTGCTCAGTTCCCCTCTTAAGGAGGGATTGGTTGGCCAAATTATGAACAAAAATTGATTCTAGGGATGGAAGGATACTTCTTGAACTTCAGCCATCAAGGCTGCTTTTTTTTTTTTGTCTTTTTGAGACAGGGTCTCTCTGTGCAGTTCAGGCTGGTTTTGAGCTTACTTTGTAGCCCATGGTGGTCTCAAACTCGAAATGATCCTCCTGCCTCAGCCTCCCAAGTGCTGGGATTATAGGCGTACACCACAATGCCCGGCTCAAGGCTGATCTTGACCCTGACTATAGGAGAGCCTGGTCCAAAAGGCCCCCTGAGGGCAACAGGGACTTACTTGGACTTTGGGCCCAAGTCTGGGTGGAAGACAACTTGCCAGGCGTGGCCATAGATAAGCCCCTAATCAAGGTAGAACTCAAGCCAGGTGCCATCTAGTTGCAGTGTCAATATTCAATCTTTCAGGCAGCCCAGTGGGGAATTCAGCCACAACCAGAAAAACAGCAAACAGAAAAACAACAAATTTATGAGATTCTTGTTCCCTGCCAGTCACCCTGGAACATGCCTCCCCTCCTGGTTAGAAAGACAGACACTGCAGACTATTGCCAGGTTCATGATCTCTGAGGGCTCAGTGAGGCCACAGAAATGCTACGCCCCACCGTCGCAAATCCCTACATTCTACTAGGACTGTTGCCAGTTACAGCAGCGTGGTTTACCTGTCTACCTTTAAAAGGTGCCTTCTGCATACGCTTGGCCCCAGAGAGCTGGCCAGTCTTTGCTTTTCAGTGGAGATCAAACAGCACTGGACAACACAGCCAACTCACCTGGACTCACCTGCCACAAGGTTTTAAGAACTCCCCAACTGCCAGGTGTGGTGGTGCATGCCTGTAGTCCCAGCACGCAGGAGGCTGAGGCAGAAGGATTGTTGTGAGTTGGAGACCAGCTTGGGCTACAAAATGAGTTCAAGGCCAGCCTGAACTGCATAGCGAGATCCTGTCTCAAAAAGACAAAACAAAACAAAAAACAACTCCTCAACCATTTTTGGGGAAGCATTAGCAGGAAACTTTGGCGCATTCCCTGCACAAACTCTGGAGTGTACTTTGTTACAGTATGTTAATGACCTCCTAGGACATAAACCCTGAGAGGGATGTAAGAAAGACACTGGAAGACTTGCTCAGACACCTGTGCCTGAAGGGATATAAAATGTCCTGGATGCAAAGTATCCTGTGTGCTGCACAGAGGTCAAATACTTGGGGTTTCAGCTATGCCAGGGAGAGAGGAGGTTGGGGGCAGTCTGGAAGGTGGCCATACAGAACCTGCTTGAGCCTAAGACCTGGAGGCAATTGTGAGTTCTTGGGAGCTTCAGGCTTTTGCATAATAAGGATCCCTAACTATGGTATTTTGACAAAACCTCTGTATAAAGCTATAAAGGGGGCGGGGAGAACCTTTCAACTAGAAAGAAAAAAACCTGACAAACTGCTTTTAAGGCCCTAAAGGAAAAACTTCAAGAGGTACCAGCATTAAGCCTCCTCACCCTCTACATGACTGAGCGGAAAAAGAGGGCCCGTGGGGTGCTAGTTCAGACCCTTAGTTCCTGGGAAAAGCCAGCGGCCTATTTGGTGAAACAGCTGGGTGGAGTAGCACAGGGATGGCCTGCTTGTTTGAGAGCACTTGCTATAACTGCTCTCCTGACCAAAGAGGTCGACAAGCTGACTCTGGGCTAAGATTTGTGAGTACAAGTTCCACAGACAGTGGTCACTCTGATGAATGCTGAAACCTCTATTGGCTCACTAGTTCACACCTGACCCAATATTGGAGTTTGCTCTTTGGGAATCCTGGCATTAGGGTGGAAGTTTCCAACAATTTATTTATTTATTTATTTATTTATTGGTCTTTTTGAGACAAGGTTTTATGATGCAGTTTAGGCTGGTCTTAAACTCCCTTTGTAGCCCAGGCTGGTCTTGAACTTGCAAGGATCCTCCTGCCTCAGCCTCCCAAGTGCTGAGATGACAGGCATGTACCACCATACTCCGCTCATTTTCCAACAATTTAAACCTAGCCTCCCCCAACACGAAGGACCCTGCTAGGGATATTTGTGTCTGGATGTTCCTCTAAAACCTCATGTAGTCATAGTGGATAGGTGGGCATTTTAGAGGTGAGACTATGGGTGTGTGTGCTACACCCATCCTAGGGCCGGTAGCCTACATACAATGTAAGGGAGGAAAAGAGACATGCTCCTCCCCTTTTGCTCTTGTTGCTTTTGCTGTCTTCCACTGCCATGAATTGTTGCCCTTTTGCCACTCCACCCACCCTACCTTGGAGCCAGCTGATTATAGACTGAGACCTCCACAAACTGTGAGCAAAATAAACCTTTACTTGGTTAATTTTGGGCATCAGGTACTTTGTCTCAGCAACAAGAGAAAAGTAAGACAGACCTCAACATAACTGTAAGTAGCCCATAGAACAGGTCTCATGTCAGTTGGCTGGACTTACATGACCAGCCCTTTAGCAGCCTGATTTAGACTTTTCCAGGGATGGTAGTACCCACGTAGATGAGAAAGGGAGGAGGCAAGCTGGTCACTCCAGCTGGCTGCCTCATTTTAACAAAAGTCGTGGAATCCCAACCATTACCACAAGGGACCTGGGCATAGAGGGCAGAATTAATCATCCTAACCCAAGTGCTGGAGTTAGGGAAAGAGAAGAGACTCCACAGCTACCCTGATTCTAAGTATGCCTTCCTAACTCTCCCTGCACATGGGGTGGGGCCCTATACAGAAAAAGAGGCCTGCTCACATGGAGTGATAAAATCAAATAGCCCCGAGATATTCTTAACCCTTAGAAGCAGTCTGGGCTCCCAAGGAAGTTGCTATTGTCCATTGCAAAGGGCACCAAAAAGGGAAATCAAAGGAAGAGTTGGGCAATGACAAGGCTGCCAGTGAGGCCAAGGGTGCTGGTGTGAGGTCAGACGCTGTTCCGCTCACCACAGTCCCCTGGGAGCCAGATGAAAAACCAGTGTACACGCCAGAGGTAGTTCAAGGGATGGAACAGGAAGGAGGGATTAAGGGATTAGATAAATGGTATAAGCTCCTGGATGGACAACTTGTAGTGCCCACCCACCTTGGGCCCCAGCTGGTATAAACAGCTCATGAAACTGCCCACTTAGGAAGGGAAAAAGTAGACATTATGCTTTGCTAGTATTTCTACATTCCTCAGATGACTGCCTTAACTAAATAGATTGTTCAGTGCTGTATCTTTTGCACTCAGCACAACCCTAAAGTCCATTCAGGGGCAGGAATCGAAAAGGTGGGGTCAGCAGCATTTGAAGATACTCAAGTTGACTTCATGGAACTGACTAAATGTGGAGGTTTCTGTTACCTCCTGGTTATGGTTTGCACCATTCCAACTGAGTAGAGGCTTTCCCTTCTCGAACTGAAAAGGCCCAAGAAGTGATACAGAAGCTATTGCAAGAAATCATTCCTTGTTACGATCTCTCTCTCTCTTTTTTTTTTTTTTTTGCGGTACTGGGGATCGAACTCAGGACCCTGCGCTTGCTAGGCAGGCGCTTATTCCACTGAGCTATATCCCCAGCCCCCATGATCTCTCTTTGAATGTGGGTTCTGACAAACAGACCTGCCTTCAGTGATCCAAGGGGTGGTGCAATCATTAGAAATTAATTGGAATCTGCATGCGGCCTACTGGCTCCAGAGCTGGGGAAAAGTAGAAAAAGACAAATAGGACCCTAAAGTTGGCCTAGGAAAACTTTGGCAAGAGACAGGACTCACCTGTGTCCAAGCCCTGGCCACCATGCCTCTCCAGACACGATGCACTCCTCATACACAGGCCAGGGCTCCTCCCACCCTAAGAGGACTGGCACATCCAGTAAGGGCAGTGGTGGAATCATCCCTAGAAAAACAACTAATGGAGCTGTAAAAGGCCTCCCAAAAGATAGCTGCTTGGATATTAGAGAGAGCCCCTATTAGGATTTTAGGCCCTTGCCCTCCTCTCTCAGAGACTCAGTCTGGGTAAAAGATTGGTGTCAGGAAGGCCTCAAGCCTAGGTGAAAGGGGCCTCCCCACACTCCCTCATATCACCTCTTGCTATATGTGTGGGGAGACCTTGATGGGAGACCAGTGGCTCTGGGAAGACAGAAAATGAAAAGAGGTCCCATCTAATCACGAAGCTTTCAAATTATTATTATTTTTTTGCTTTTTTTTGTACTCATGACCTCACACTTGATAGGCAGGCGCTGTGCTGCTGAGCTATATCCCTGGCCTCTTTTTTTGTCTTTTTGAGACAGGGTCTTGCTATGCAGCTCAGGCTGGTTTGAACTCACTTTGTAGCCCAGGCTACAAATCCTCCTGCTTCAGCCTTCCAAGTGCTGGCATTACAGGTGTGCACCACCAGGCCCAGCCAAAACTTACAAATTAAAAAAAAAAAAAAGTAAGAGTGGAACCTCATAGCAGTCTATAGAGAGAAACAATGCATGGGTCCTGAAAACCAGCATCACTGGAAGACAAATCTTCACCTGAAAAGGAAAAAGCTTCCAGGTCCAGATAAGAGACCTAACATGCCTCGGACAAAGACTTTAGAACAAGGCCAAAGGGAACACAGAATGGTAGGGAAAAGAAACTAAAATCAATCCGTTAGCACAGTTCCTGGATTTGATTCCTGGATGGAAAAAGTGTTAACTGTCTTCACCTATTGATCAGCTCTCAAGGGGTTATATTGGATATGAGGGAATAGAACATGTGCTCAACTCCTGATAAATTTGGCAAAAAGTTCTCTTTTTTAATAAAACTTTCTATCTTTTTTTGGTGGGTATGGGGAATTGAACTCAAGACCTTTCACTTGCCAGGTAGGTGCTGTGCAGCTGAGCTATTTCCCCAGCCCTGAAGGTACATTTTGGACACTATGAGACCCTCCTTTTTCCTGCCCCCATGTCGTGGGGAGGTATTGGGCTACCCTGTATACGTTTGCTCTTGTGGGGGGGAAAAACTATAATCATGGGTAAAGATGATGAATGGCCACCAGAGAAAATAATCCAACACTAAGGGGTGGCCACCTGGGCAGAGGATGGGATGTGGGTAGTAGAACTGTGACCCACACAGAACCACACCAGACCTGACACAAGAGCAGGTCGCCCAGAAGACCAGGGCAGCCCTGAGCTGAGCAAAGTGTGGGGTTTTTAAGCTCTTTTTCAGGGATGGTGTCCGCAGGCCAGAACAGCCCAAGCAGGGTGGACTGTTAGTCCTGCAAAGTGGATGAGGGCGGGGTTGGCTTCTGTGGCTGAGAGGAACTGAATTTGGAACAGGTAAGAAAAGGAAAGAAATATTGAGAGTTGAAGTTTTCCTGCAGAGGGTGCTGGCTGCCTTTTGACTTATCAGTGGGGATATCAAATTCCCATTTATATGTTAAATAATGTAATTAGACTACAGGTTGTACTAAAAATCATAACCGGTGAAACTGCTCATGTGCTTAATCTCTTAGCTAACCAACAGACAAAAATTAGAAATACAGTATATGAAAACAGATTAACACTAGATTACCTACTAGCTAAAAAAGGAAGTTTGCAGGAAGTTCAATTTAACCAACTGTTGCCTTCAAACAGATGATCAAGGATGGGTGGTAAAAGAAATCACTGAGAGGATACCAGAGGTAGCCCATGTACCGGTCCAGACCTGGAAAGGACGAAATCCATGAGAAATATTTGGAGAATGGTTCTCAACTTTAGGCAGTTTTAAGACCTTTAAGGGAGCCTGCATGGTGGTGCACACCTGTAATCCCAGCACTTGGGAGCTAGAGGAGAAAAGGCTGTCCATGCATGAGTTCAAAGGGGCTGACGCCAGAGGGTTGGCAGGGGAGCAGTACGAGGCTCGGTCAGGGCCATAGGCAGGAGGGATGGCCACGACTGCTGAGTCTCTGTTGAGAGCTTAGAGAGATGTACCTTAAGGAGATGATTAGCCTTTTCTCCTTTACCCGAAGACTGAGGGCGGTAGGAAGTGTGCAGGACCCAGTGGATGTTGAGGGCCTGTGAAACCTGTTGGGTGACTTTGGAGATGAATCCTGGTCCGTTATCTGACTGAATGGATCAGGGTAGGCCAAAAAGGGGAACGATTTCTGTGAGAAGGTCTGTGTGACGGTGTCTACTGTTTCGTGTGAGGTGGGGAAGGCTTCTATCCATCCTGTGAATGTGTCCACCCCGGTGAGGATGTATTGCAGTTTTTGTGCCCAGGCATATGGGTAAAGTCAATTTGCCAGTCTTCTGGTAAAGTTCCCCTAAACTGATGTGGGGAAAAAGTGAGGGGAGGTCGAAGAGAGTCTTGTGGGTTTGTTTTGGAGCATACTGTGCATCATGAGGAGATGTCCTATAGTAAGGGGGTTAGGTCAGGATAGAAGATGATGGGGTCTAGGAGCCTTTTAAGCGGTCTCCAGCCTCTGTGTAAAGAGTTGTGTAGTTGGCTAAGGAACTGTCGGGCATGGTCATTTGAGAGACAGTACTTCCCATACAAGAGGAGCCAGCCCTCTGGGCCAGGGGAAGCACTTTTGGGGACAGTTGCTTGAGGTGTGTGTCTGAGTAGGTGAACCCAGTGGGATATAAAGGAGGGGCGACTAAGGCCTGAATGCTAAGAGGGAAACTAGGGGGTGGCCATGCCTGCAGGGCCACCAACTTGCCTGCCTTATCTGCCCGATTGTTTCCTTCGGTGATTTTGTTAGCGACCTGTAGATGGCCATGGCAGTGAATGATGGCAACCTCGGTTGGAAGGGTGGCGGCTGAGAGCAGTTGAAGAATCAACTTGCCGTTTTGAATGGAAGAGCCTTTTGTGGTTATGAAGCCACATTCTGCCCAGGCGGCAGCATGGTGATGGACTATGTGATAGGTATAATTAGAGGCCATGTAAATGTTTTCCAAGGTTCCTGAGGCCAAGGTCAGGGCACGGGTGAGGGCTGAGTTCTACCTGTTGTGATGAAGTGCCAGCAGGGAGGGGCTTTGCCTCAGTGGTTTGGGTCCAGGAGACTATAGCATATCCTGCTCAGGGCCCATCAGGGCCGGAGGAGGAGATCCCATCTATGAACTAGGTGTGCCGGCCTCGGGGTAGGAGTTGGGTATGTACTGAAGTGGCAGTAGGGATAAGGTCAATTAAGGATTCGGAGCAGGAGTGTGTGGGCTGTGCATTTGAAAGAGGAAGGAGCGATGCTGGGTTGAGGGTCCCGCAGAGCTTTAGTGAGACCTGAGGGGCAGAGGGGCAGCAGCTGCCAGAGCCCTAAGCCAAAGAAACCAACTTTATGTTGTCAGGTCCAGCTGTTTAGACAGATACGCTATGGGGGCAAAATCTGGGCCCTGGTATTGACCCAGGACTCCTAAGGCTGTTCCATGAGATTCTGAAGTGAATAGGTGAAAGGGTTGGGTGGGATCGGGAAGGGCAAGGGCAGGCGCCTGCAGGAGCAGAGTTTTGATCTGAGTAAAGGCCCAGAAGACAAGGCAGGAGTCTGCTAGGGGTTCGTCCTGCAGTCCACGAGTAGCATCATATAGTAGTTTAGCCAGGAGCACAAAGCAGGGGACTCACAAGTGTAAGTACCCCGCAAAGCCAAGGAAAGATTGGACCTGTTGTTTTGTTGCGGGGGGGGGGGGGCGCAAGGAGCGGAGGGCCTCCTTACGGTTGACTGGGAGATCCCTTGCAGTGGGTGTAAGCTGGAATCCCAGATAATGGACAGAGGGGAGAGAGAGCTCTGCCTTTGTTCTAGAAACACAGCAGCCCTTTTGGGAGAGAAAGTTTCGGAGTAGAGTGGTGTGGAAGTGAGAGGTGAAGAGAGGGGCTGCATAGGAGCAGGTCATCTATGCACTAGAGCAGGTGACTGGGTTTCAGATCTAAGGTGGCCAGATCGGTCATGACAGCCTGGCCAAAGTAGTGGGAACTGTCCCTAAACCCCTGTGGGAGAACGGTCCAGATTAGTTGTGAAGTGATCTGCATGATGGATCTTCCCAGGTAAAGGCAAAAAGTGGGTAGGAGGAGGGGTGCAGGGGAATAGTGAAGAAAGCATCCTTAAGGTCCAGAACTGAGAAGTGGGTCGTGCTGGGTGTGATATGGCTGAGAAGCGTGTATGGGTTAGGGACTACGGGGGTAACAGGGCAGATAGCTGAGTTAATGATGCGGAGGTCTTGGACAAGCCTGTAAGAGCCGCTGGGTTTGATAATGGGGAGGATAGGGGAGTTGTATGGGGAACGTGTAGGAATGAGGAGTTTTTGAATGAGGAGCCGGTCAATAAGGGGCTTTAACCCTAGTCAGTGTCTGAGTGAAATAGGGAACTGGGGTGCTTAGAAAAACTGGAGGGGTCCTGGTAGTCATGATAACTGGACGATGGTGTCAAGCCACTGTGGGTTGTGAGGTATCCCAAACCATTGGATCTACATTGTCAAATGGAAAGGAGGGGTCTGCCTGGTTACCTGTGGATGGGGACGGGGAGAACGGGAGGATGGCTAGAAGCAGTGATGGTGAAAGAGGTTTTGGGAAGGTGAGTGTGATGTGATGTGTAACTTGGCGAGTGCATCCCACCTCAGCAAGGGAATGGGACACCTAGGCATTACAAGAAAGGAATGGATAAATAACCTAGAGCCAGTCAAGCAAGGTAGGGGGCTCGTGGTGAAAGGGTTGTTGGGGAGAACCCTTGACCCCAACAACTGTGATCTTAGATGGGAATGTTTGACCAGAAAAGCGGGGAGAATGGACCAGGAGGCCCCTGTATCAATGAAGAAGAAAATTACTTACCTGCCACCTGGACTTTTACCCTAGGCTCCTCAGATAACTGCAGGATCTTGTCTGCCTCGTCAGTGGGGGTTTGGAGTCCTGGGCCCCATCAGTCCTCTCAGACCAAACCAAGCAGGTCCGTCAGGAGGTCTGGGCTGAGGTCTGGGCTGTTGAGTGGCAGCAGAGGACCCCTCCTGTTGTAGAAAGGGGCAATCTACCTTCCAGTGCCCAGTTTGTTTACATTGTGGACAGGGTCCTGGGGGCAGTCCGGGGTTAGGACACAGTGGATCGTGCCCAATGGCCCTCTTGTACACATTTTTTTTTTGAGATGATAACATGGCTTTTATTCCTTAGTTTGTTCACATGGTAAGTTACAGTTTTTTGGTTGTCAAATATTGATCTTTTCCATGATAAACCCTCCTGGTCCACGACCACCATTTCTTTCTTTCCTTTTTGGTATCTCAGGACAGGGTCTGCTTATGTAGCCCTGGCTGACCTCAAACTCGGAATCCTCCTGTCTTAACCTCCTGAGTGCTGGGATTACAAGCATGTGCCACTAGACCACTATCCTTTTTGCTGAATCTGGTTTGCTAATATGTTTTTAAATTTTATTTTAAAGACAAAAGAATGGAGACATATGAACCTGAAAAGCCATAAACAATACAGAAAATACAAAGATATACAGAATATAGTAGGGAATTAGCACTGGATGTTGTATTACATAGTTATCTTCACATTAATTAACACAAAAACATTAAAGGAAATACCAAATTATAGAGAAGATAGTAGGGAATTTGCACTGGATGCTGTATAATATAAAGTTATCTTCACTTCTGTTAATACAAAAACGATTGAGGAAATACAGAATTATAGAGAACATAGAAGGGAATTAGCTCTGGATGCTGTCCTACATTATGTTACCTTCACCTTTGTTACTCA
>PVLD010034828.1:0-12333 GCA_004027595.1 Dinomys branickii | reverse complement strand
ACCTATTCCCCAGAACAAATGTAACTATTATGTATCACACATACACACAAAAAAGGGAGTCACTGGCTGGAAGCACTAGAAGTAAGTGAGCTCAATAAAGAGGAAGGCTGGGCTTGGCAGTAAAAGCGATGCAGTGTGCGTTTTCGCTGATTCCAAGGGCAGCAGTAAGCAACAAGCCGGAACTATGTGGAGCATTAGCTATTTAATTTTCCGTGCAAGATGCATTGACTCATGCAGAGTGTTGGAGTAAAGAACTTTTAATATTATTAACAAGATCTAAACTAACATGGTCTTACAGTTTTGAGATTCTATTTTGTATTGTCCTTCTCATTGCAAAACGCAAGTGGCCCTGCCCTAGCGTAATGTCAAAGAGTCAGTAAATGCAGTGTCAAGCATAAGTACAACATAGCTTGTTTTAAAATGTATTTTCATTTCTATACTGTTTTTATCATGAGTGTATCGTGAACTAAACATGATTATATGTACAGGATAGAAACATGTGTAATAAAAACTAATGTGCTATAAAAACTAATCTCTAATGTGTCTCAATAGCTACTATTCTCAAGCTCCAAAAGCATGAAGGTTCATTGTTTTATACTATTCAGTCACTATTTTACTTCTTCGTTAATTTTGACACTGTTATTAAATATGGTATTAATGTGACAAAGAGCATATGAAAGAAATTACTCTACAAAGTGACATTATCTTTAGATTCATGCTTGAAAGCATGTTAGCTAAAAATTTATTCATTTCTCCAACGATTTTAATATGTGCCTGATAGTAATATTAACTCTTGACTTCTCATTGCAGGAGCTACTGAAATATAGCAAAGACTCTGAGGGAAATACTCCTTTACAGGAGGCTCTTGATACAATGCTGGATTTGTTGAAGTCAGTTAATGACTCCATGCATCAGATTGCAATAAATGGCTATATTGTAAGTAAATCTGAATAATTTTTGGAATTTTCAAGAATAAGCCTATCAGTTTTTACTCTCCTGGAATCAATTGAGAAATAACATCTAAGAGGCAGAAAACTGGAGATCAAAATATTAGCATTATTATGAATAATGCTAAGTGGAGAATCGGCTTCCGATCAGGCTTTTTTGACATGCTAGAGTCCTCCATAACCTACTCCAGAGTCTAGACCTAGGGAGATCTTGCTTAAGGAGTGGTTAGGACTCCTCAGGAAACTATTGTCTCAGAATTCCTGCTTGCTCTAGGCTAGGATAGATACAGAACAAAAGGATTAAATCTCAGGCACTTGCAGCCTTTTAATAGATTAGCTCCACCCAGTGGGGAAACTTGGAGCGGTGTATGTCATAGTCCAGTTGGAGAGAAGGGAGAGATAATCTAGCTGAACTATCTCTGCGTGGAGATGGTAGGAAGCCAAGGAACAGGATGTTTCTTCTCTCCTCCATCCCCACATATGCAATACAGTTTTCACATAAAAGGTTGCAATGAGTTCATTTTAAAAAAACATACGAATTATGCTTCAGGGTTTTAGTAGGTTAAGTGAAACTCTAAAATGCTGATGTTAGGAATCTGAATGTCACTTTGCCTTGTACTAATGGTCTTCGGTTTTCCATTCTAGGGAAATTTAAATGAGCTTGGTAAGATGATCATGCAAGGAGGATTCAGTGTTTGGATAGCACACCGGAAAGGTGCTACAAAAATGAAGGATTTCGCTAGATTCAAACCAATGCAGCGACACCTTTTCCTGTATGAAAAAGCTGTTATTTTTTGTAAAAGGCGCACTGAAACTGGAGAAGGCTCGGATAAATACCCGTCATACAGTTTTAAGCACTGTTTGAAAGTAAGAATTTTGAACTGTGTAATGGAATATTATGAATGTATTCTATTTTATACATGCCTTTGTTTCAAATGAGTGGGGTTTTAAACATTGAACAGTACACAATGATTGCATTCCTTCCCCCTCATCTCTTGGTCCTTTTCCCTTTTGCAAAAGATCTACTTCTCTGTCTCCTACTACTTTTATTTTTCTCTTTAATGGATAGGCTTTATATTTTCATCACATATCACTTTGTCTAGAGGAAATCTTGTTTGTTTGTTTGGGTACTTAGGACCTTGCATTTGCCAGGCAGGCACCTGTGCTGCTGGGCTATATCCCCAGCCCTTGGAGGAAATCTTAAGCAGAAGCCATATAAGAAGCCAGGCAAAGCAGAGCTGTGCTTGAAAGGGGGAAGGAGCACAGAGCTTTGATTCCTTCTTCTCTCTTTCACTGCATTCCCAGGCATTCCCCATGTGGGAGGGGCTCTCTAGTGTCCTGCAGAGCAGTTTGAAGGGACAGGAAACGTGCAGCCTACTGCATAAACAATATCTTTCCACCTTCTTCTCTTCATCTCTTCCATTCTGTAGGCCCATGCTCTCTGGGTATCCAAAGCCACTCACAGCTAAATCCTTCCCTACCTGCCCCATCCTACCCTGCGAAACTATTTTATTATCCGTTATAACCAGGGGACTGGGATATAGCTCAGTGGAATAAGAGCCTGCCTAGCAAGCGCAGAGTCCTGAGTTCGATCCCTAGTACCGCCAAAAACAAAAAACAAACAAACAAAAAAACCCTACAGCTGGCCTTTGGGGCTGGGGGTATAGCTCAGTGGCATAAGCGCTTGCCTGGCAAGCGCAAGGGCCTGAGTTCGATCCCCGGTACCGGGAAAAAAAAAAAAAAAGACATTTATCCATTCTAACCAAAACTACCATTGTGTCCTGGTATTAGTTTGGAATTGAAATGAGAGCAGTACTGTTTGAAAAAGTCACTGGCAGCCCAGTAATGGTTCCAGCTGGTTTTGCCATCAAACAAGGGGAACTTCCCGTTCATACAGGGCTAGAACTGGTGAATTTGACTTTTTTACACTTAGTGAATTTCATCTTTCAAGTTTTACAAGTTCTAAAGACAGTGTAACAGTTTTTAGAGAACAACTGGAAAGTACTGAAGGTTACTGCCCTTGATTCCACAGCTCCTATCATTGTAGTCATTTTTCATGAGCATCTTCTTTTATAGTTGTCATTACCAGTGTACTTGAGAGTTGATGTAATTCTCAGCAGCAGTTATGAGGACAGGCAACACTGTCCTGCAATAGGTTGAAGTATTTGTGTAAAGAGGGGGAAACTGCCTTGGTTCTGATTCTCCCTATAGGGTCACTTCCCTTCACTTACTAACAAGATGCTACCCCGAGTCAGATCTCCCTACTGTTTTACCCTCTCTGCTTTACTTCTCAATCCTCAGCAGCTTTCCAACTTCTTTAAAAGTCCAGCTGTCTTCATCACAAATGTGCAGTTGCTCACTTAATACTAGGAGTCCACCTCTAAGCCCTCAAATTTCTAAGTGTCTTAGATATTTCTGGTAAGCATGGATTAAGTACCAAGAAGTTGCAATCTCTTCCAGACAGGGTTTCAGGCTCTTATCCATGTACTGATTCTTTGGGAAGGCACTTTCCCTTTGTGACAGTCCAGATTTGTTAGATTCACGTTTTACTTCTGGGGAGACCTAGTTACTAGCTAATGTAGAGTTTTTGATTTTTATTAATATTTTACCTTTAATATGGCATAATCCCTGGCATGCCAACACAATGTTTCTCAAGTACAAAGTAAGGAGGGACCAATGTGAGGTAATGAAGTCAAGAGAGTTGAGACTACACTAGTTAGCCTGGAAACAAGGGAGGGATATATGCAGGGAACGTTTCAGTGGAAGATAGAATTATAGGCTTGGTGACTTACTACATACAGGAAATTTGTAAGACTCGATACTTGAAGGGAAATCTGTTTAATTTTTTTTCTTTGGGTCTCTGATAATTCCTAATACCCTTAAATTTAAGTTAGTCAATGATTCCTGTAAGGATTTAGGCAAGAATTCCTAGGATAGCTGTAGTGCTGAACTTGCTGAAAAATGGAAAGCAGGCATTTCTCAGGCTTCACTTACTTCCTCTTGCCTACATATCATGAAATTCCAGCATTGAGCAATCTCTGGCCTTACTAGTCAACATGGTACTTAACAAATAGGGTTATTTATGTCAGAGTCTTGGCCTGGTGGGGAGAACCGGAGCAGACACTTCACTGCTGAGTGTCTTCTAGCTCTTGTCTTGACTGTGCCACAGCACGCTGGAATCTGGTAGTATGATCGTGTCCTCCTGATAACTGTGTGCTGTATTTTAAGTCAGCCGCTTATCAGCAAATACACACCCTCTGTAATGTCACAGTCATTCTGGTGGATATACTGAGTTCTTCACATTCTTCATTTCATGCTTTATTTTCATTACTGATTGTTTTAATCTGAAAAACAAGCACATATAGCTACATTTCCAGAGCAACTCCAAAATACACTTAATAATCATGTGCCATGCATTAGTAATGAAAACTAATAAAATATTATAGTTAGTATAAGGGAATGAATAGAAAGTACATTCATACTTGGAAAAGCTCGTTATGTGATCTGAGCACTTAATGCATGCTATGTAATTTTTATACAAACTGTATGAAACAGATTTTTTTATTTTATAGAGGAGGAAATGGAATTTCAGAAAAGTTCAGCTCCCACCAAGACACACCCCTTTCTGACTCCAAAGCCTATGTACTTTCTAGCTTACCGAGTTACTTAAGATAATATCAAGTCATGAAACAAAATCAATTTTTAAAAAGATTGAATGTGATGTTATTATTCATCTTACATCTTAATATTTGAGCAGAAGTAGGCTAGAGTGGTCTAGTAAGAGCTCAGAACTATTTTGGGACATTTTCAAAGTAACTTCTGGCTACACTCAGGATGAATATCATAGGCTCTTTCATTAATGTGTTACATTTCATTTCCAGGTATAATTGCTTTCCTTTCCTTTGATATGGGAATCAACTAACACTGCCTTTAATACTTACTTGTTTTAATTAGTGCCATTGAGGGGCTTATAAGGGGAACAGGGTGAGATAGTCCTTCAGATAATTAGGTAGGAATTGAGAGAAAAGGAGAAAGGCAAAGGAGAATTAAAAGAGAACGTAGAAGGAAATAAAACTGCCTGAAATGGAATTAGCCAAGGTATTAGTAGCAGTGGTGAAGAAGATTGTACAAAGCACAAACATGGAGAAGGAGAAAAGCTGTGATAAGAAAGAAATATTGGACATAGAAGTTTTAGTGGCTATAAAAAGATATCACTGTCTCATGACAGATGTTTTAGCTTCTATAGTGGTTGAGGGATTAGCAGAAATAGAGGGATACTTCTGTACCTGGTTGGTTCTTCTCTGTCCCATAAAATAGATGTATATAACTTAGAGGGATTCTGTGGAGATAAGTAATAAATTTGTGAGATTGACTGATCTGCAAGTAATTACTTGAAGTAATCATTCACGTTAATTTTAGGTGGATTTTTCATTGATGTTTAGTTTGACAATGGTTTGTTATAATAGTGTGTAGTTAATTTATAATAGGATTCAATCTTAGATGGGCTACTAGGATATTTAAATCTAAAACATTTGTGGCATTCACTAGGATGGAGCCCACAATCCAAACTATAAAGTGCCTAGTTCCATGAGAACGCTTAAATACTTGTATCTGTGATTATACTTATAATTTCATAGTCATTGAATTAAAAAAAATGTGTATTTTGCCCATGAAAAATTCTGTTCCTTTTAGAATATGGTGACATAGAGTTAATGTAATTTTGTATTGAAAATAAAATGCTGACAAAAATTTTGATGTCTTTACCATAGACGGATGAAGTTGGAATCACAGAATATGTAAAAGGCGACAACCGCAAGTTTGAAATCTGGAATGGCGGCAAGGAAGAAGTTTATATTGTACAGGTCGGTCATCATCAAATTATTCTAGAAACCTTAATCTGCATTAAGATATAAAAATCTGAGTTGGTAAAAATAATTTTGGTCATATTTCAAAAAATTTCACTCTTTTCCTTGCAGATCACTTGCATATTATTTGAGTATATTTATGTTATACTTAACATTTTTTGTGATAACCACATTTTCTTTAAATTAAGTACTGTTTAGGTTGAGGTGTTTGTAGTGCTCTAAGTTTTCACAGTTACACTAGGAGACTTATAGCTCGGTGGGTGCTGTTCTGACCTCATCAAGTTTTTAGAGTTATGGAATTGTCATAGTTCTGAGTTCCTCTTATCCTCAGCATTCACAGAGCACCTGATTACAAGGCATGGAGATGCAACAGCTCAGATTTGCTCCCTGGTTGTAAAGAACATGGTTAAAACTCTGTCCAGAAGAGCTGTAGGGTCTACCCTCTTTCAGAGAGAGTGAGAGGAATCAGAATATTTCAAGAAGGTGTTGCCATCGATCTTTAAATCATGACTCGTGACTCTTCCACATGCTGTTGTCTGTTGCAAGTGCAGAACTTTTTCTTTAATTCTGCGCTTAGTGACTATAATCCCTAAAAGTACTTTCTCATGGTTTGCTTTGAGACATACTACTTGGTAAGGTTTGACAAACCTGTTTTGTAAGTAATGGGAAGATATTGAAGGACGCTTTCATGTTTCCTCAGTCACTGATTATTCTGCCATCAATTTTATTTTCTGAAACATTAGAGCTTGCTTTATTGCACTAATACAGAGAAATATTTATATTTTCAAAGGAACTTTTCCTGAAAAGAGAAAAATCAATGAAATTATATTTTGCATTTCATTCAGTTGTTGTTATTCCACTATTTTAAGGGCAATTTCAAAATGATTTTGACTGTGTTATTTCATCGAAACTGATGGCTAATGAATAGCTTCTTAGAGGTGTTAAGGATCAAAAGGTCAGAAGTTGTATGTGGTGTTTGGGGAGTAGATTATGTTTGATATATTTAATTACATTTGTCCTATTATAGAAGCATTATTTTTATTATTTTATTTTATTTTTTTTATTTTTTATTTTAGAAACATAAAAGTACAAAAACATATTGACAAACAGACACCCATTATCATAGAAAATAGTACAATCACAACTAATCTATAGACAAGGTGATATGGTCTCAACAGTAGTTGTATGGGAGAAGCATTATTTTTAAAGAAAATGTACCTTCCACCCTTTTTACATCTTTAGGCTCCTACTGTAGATGTGAAGATGTCATGGTTAAAAGAAATAAGAAATATTTTGTTGAAGCAACAGGAGCTTATGACAGGTAAATTCAAATATGCATTGTTCAGAACAGAAAGTATATTAATAGCTCATTGACACAGATTTAGTGCATTTGCAGAGAAAGGAACTGATATTTACTTTATCTGTAATGGGCAGGTTTGTCAAAAAAACAAGTGGGAAATTAAGATTCAAAGTATCATTGAAATTATTTTATACTACGGGATAAACCTTAGTGCTTGGGAAGCAGCACAGTGATCTAACTGTTAATTCCCAATTCCTCACAGGAGGCAAATTGCTCAGGACCTAGAGTAATCAGTGCCTGATAAGGTTGGAATAGGGAGTTGGTTCCAGTTGTAGACATGGTTTGGACCTTTCCCACTTTCAACTTTAGACTGTCCTTCTCTCCAGTTATTTCAAGTCTCTGAGGTAGGGAGTGTGTGTGTGTGTGTGTGTGTGTGTGTGTGTGAGAGAGAGAGAGACAGACAGAGAGAGACAGAGACAGAGACAGAGAGACAGAGACAGAGAAAGAGACAGAGAGAGACAGAGAGTCATTGACCTCCATGGAAGTAGGAAGTATGACTTCTGAATGATACTTATGTAAGCTCTGTTGTATTTCATAGTCAAAAACCAGATGAAACAGGATCAGTTAACAAAACCAGATCAACTTTCTCCTCAGCAGAATGACAAGTAAGTGATAATTCTTTTAAAAAACATCACTCCTACAATCTTGTCTTTTCTCTGTGTAATGGGAGACAACATAAATAAAGCATCTGAGACAAAACCAGACCTGCCTTTTTAGCAGCAGCACATCTGATTTCACCAATGCATCATTATTTCACCTCTAGCCGTGTATTTATTGGTGCCTGATGGTCCCTAAGAGTTATCCCTCAGAATGTTTTTTTACACAGGTTTAAAATGCTTTGTTCTCAGTATTATCACGAGAAGATGTGCAAGTGCACAGGCAGTAGGAATCGCTGCAGTCACGAGTTTCTTCTCCAGGTATTTTTGGTTCCCTTCTGTATGATTGGAGAAAGAGTTGTAAGAATGTAGAAAGAGGTCTGATAGAGGGCTGGCTCCCAGCTTTCAGTGCCCTGTTGGAGAGTAGTGATTTGGCCTCTCTCTCTACATGGCTAGGAGGTTTGAGTCCTGAGAAGGACCTGACCCTAGACACAAGCACAAGGTCCTTAAAGAAGGTAGTACTTCTGTATGATAGCACATTGCTGCTGGTTTAGAGATGTGGGCTTCATATTCTGCCTTTAGGAATCTTAGAAGGTAGGACCAGAGAATGCTTCTGTTTAGGCAGAAAGAGTTTCCACACAGATTCCAGAATCCTGACAAGGAGATTTATCATGCAGTATCTACATGATGTAGGGATCATTGAATGAATTACAAGAAATATGTTTTTTCTTTTTGTTCATCATTTTTCAGAAGTAACTAGAATCAGAAGAATGTGGATCAGAGCCTCATCTGGGGCTTTAGGGGAACCCAAGTCACTACTTAGTATTTTATCCTACATTGTAAAAGCAAAGACTTTAGTTTGCATGTAGAAGGTGGCTTAATAGTGGATGGTACAAACTCAGCAGTATGAGGCTTAATCCACAGTTTCAGGCTTAACCTTCTTTTATTCACACTAATTTATTAAAGATAAATATCCACAGAGCCAGAGCAATTATACACAACATTACCTGCTTTGGACATAGAAGGGACTGGTTTTTACTTTGCTTAAAGAGAACCTGATGGCTTGGGTCCTAGGATTTAGGCTTCAGCATATTATGAACTGTTGTCGCACAGCTGTTTGAATGGACTTGCAGAGCTTGTTAACACATGGTATTGGTGGAAGAAATATAATTTTTAACTTTTTGCTGCTTTTAGGATGCATAGAAGCTCATTTATTATTATTCATTACTATTTCAGAAAACAACAGGCAGCTTTTTTAAGTATTGAAGAAACTGAATCTGAGCACACCGGTGCTATGGTCAAGGGCAGTGAGAAAATCACGTCAGTTCAGGCAGAAGCAAATGCAGGTATGTGTCATGGTCATCCCAAGATGAGATTCATGGCTGTGCAAGTTCATATTTCCAATTGCTAATTTGTAAAATCTATCCATCTGTTATTTTTGTGTAAAGAGAAAATAAAGTTAACCCACGATTATAAGGCTCATGTCTGGCATGTGCAAAGTACTCAGGTGAGCACTACAGAGCAGTGGTTCTCAGAGTGTTGCTCCTGGAGCAGTCGCATCTCCACCACTTGGAACTTGATGTATGGGGTGAAACTCCTTTGGCTTTCTCTGCCCCAGACTTTTGGAAGCAGAAACTCTACATTCAAAGTATGAGAGCTCCTGCAATAGAGGATGTAGAGATGAATAAAACACATTCACCGATTTTAAGCAATGCACTTTTTACTTACTCTTAGTTTAATAGAGAAGAGTAATTTACAACTGGAATGTTTATTCTTATGAGAATGGTGCTATTTGAAGTGATTTTAAACATTTATGTAACTCAACAAGTACTAATGTAACATGATCTGTATGCCCATAATTATGCAAAGTATTGGGCATAAAGTCTAATTAAGGTACATTCAGCTACCATCTTCATGAAGTTAGGAGAGTAAGCAGATAATTCAACAAGCAATTAAAATTAAATGTGGCAAGCATCCCAGTAGGGAGGTACAGGTGCTGTAGAAGCACACAACAGAGTCCCCTAAACAATTCTGGCATTAGTAGCGTAGACTCCTGTGGAGAAATGCCAGAAAAAAATGCCTGGTATCAATACTTAAATATAATGGCCCTTAATCTGGAAGATTCCCAGTAGTTGAGAAACAGTAATGATGACCTTACTCAGTTTTCCATTATCTGCTCAAAGGTCACTTCCCTTGGGTTGGCCCCCACAGCACTCAGGAGAAGACCTAGTATCAGTGCATTTACTTGACAGGTGTGCAAACCAAGTCAGAGAAGACTGACATGAGCCTCCGAAGGTCACGTGAATAGTTTGGCCAAGCCAGAATAATACTACCAGGTAGAAGCTAATAAGGACTATTTGAATGTAACTAATACAATTATGTAAGAAAGAGTAAATATTCTCTAGAATGTTATTTCATGTAATACTCTTGACAACTCTCCCACCATTCTAAAAAATAAAAGGAGAATGTGACAATCTAGGCACTGTCTTACATGTCAGTAGTCCCCAAATCGTAGAGTCTAATGGGCAGTGTTATTATATAGTACCAGCTACTAATCTAAAGGATACAACCTTGAATATTACAGTTAGTTTACTTCTCACCTTGTGGTGAACTAGAAGCTTTAAGTAATGGCTACACTCAACGTTTTTCTTGTAGTTTGGACTGAGAAGTCACAGTCTGCAGAAAACCCTGAAGAGCCTGAGGAATGGCCTAGCAACTATCTCTGCCCTGCTTATGATGGCAATGAAGAAGGAGATAGGCCCTCACTGGTTAGTAGTAACATTAAAATTGTCGAGGCAGTGTTACTGATGAAATACATGGAACACCTAGACACAACCTTTCGTCAGTATCCTAAAGTCATTAGATACATTCTACAGCCAAAACATTTAAAGCACATCTTATTATGACTAAATGCTTCTTTCTTTATCCAGAACCCAAATGAGCTATATATGGATGTCCAGTGAAATTGATGAAATAGTCAATTTTTCCAAATCTCTACAAGTTGACCTGTTATCTTTTTTATGTAGGGTGTTTCTTTCAGTATTTCTCTTTATGTTTATAGGATTTTCTTTAAATTTTTATTTTAAAATAATTCATAAATTCACAAAGATTGGCGAAAATAGTACAGAGCATTCCTGTGTAACATGCACCCAGGTTTCCCCTCGTCGTAGCATCTTGAATAATTATAGTAAAATATCAAAACCTGGAATTGACATTAGTAATAGCCTCAGACCTAATTCAAATAGATTTCACTAGTTTTCCATGCAGTTATTTATGTGTGTATGTGTAGTTCTGTAATTTTACTCACCACTGTGTTTTTTCTTATATCACATGTAAGAATCAGAATAAAGAAGCTTCAAATATACCATAGAAATCAGTTTAGATTCCAGATTGGAAAATATAGGAAATAAAAATTACATGGTAAAAAGGACTTCATAATCTCCGGGGAATATATTTTAGCAAGTTCTCAAAAACTGTGCTAATAATGCCCAATATCAACATATTAGAGCAAGAAAGTGGCTTTAGGGCAACTGTAACTGTTTCAAAGCAGAACTAGTTTCCAAGAAGTTAGGATCCTACCGGGTTATTGGAGGGGAGTTTGGGACCACGTAGCGGCAACCCCTGCTCCATAGAAGGTGCCATCTTGGAGGGTGGAAATGCTGCTTTGTAGTGGACTGCTCACTGGAGTCTTTCAGAGGAACTTTTCATTTCAGAAGGTCTAATGTTGGTGTGAGAGAGTGATGGCATGGGTAATCACAAGGCTGCACAGCATTGATTCTGAAACCCAGTCTTTAAAAAAGTAATAGACATTTCTCTTCTGATAATATGATGACCATTATACATATTTGCATGGTAGCTTACAGCTTGTCAAATGATTTCTCAATGTTACTACTATGTGTTGTGGGAGAAAGGCCAAATTCTTCTACCTTTAATTTACAAAAGGGAAACTGAGACTCAGAGATGGCAAGAGATGCATATAGAGGTAATAATCTACAATGACAGTTCTCAAATTGTGAATTTTAAAGAAACGCTTTATATTCTTAAAATTTCAGAACACCAAAGAACTTTTACTTATGCAGGCTAACTCTGTTGATATTTCCCATGCTATAAATTATTATTATTATTTATTTAATTTTTTAAAAAATAAAAATACAAAAACATATTAACAAACAGGCACCAATTAGCATAAAAAATAGTACAATCACAACTGATCTATAGACAAGGTGACATGGTCTCAACAGTGGTTATTGCTTTATCCATTGATATCTTCGAAGTGTAAATATATGAACCCATATAGACATGCAAAATTGGTCAGACCATTAATCCTCTCAACAACATAAAAACACAAAAACCAAACATCCAAAGACAGAAAACAAAACAGGCAAAAAAAAAAAAAACCACCAATAGTTGCTGCTTTGCATATTGATATCTTCGAAGTGTGTGTTCAGGATAATACATACAGACATACAATATTGATCAAATAACCCGTCATCAATTATTCCTTAGCATTAAGTGATATAATACACTAGTAGAACCATGTTAGCCCTCCTGCATATATGTATATT
>PVLD010034827.1:0-12334 GCA_004027595.1 Dinomys branickii | reverse complement strand
CTACAATGGAGCTATACCTCTAGCCCTCCTCTCCTTGCAGGCCAAACTTTCTACTTGTGCATATCCCATATCTTCCTTCTTTTAAGGGCTACCTTTGTGTAACCCCAGCTATCTCTCCCACATCTTCAGTCTTTCCTTCTCCATAGATTACTCTCAGGGATTTATACACCACTCTTACTATCTCCCATCCTATACTGTTTTCACTCCAGCATGCCACTGAGACTGCTTTTACCAAGTTGCTAAAAGAATAGTTTGATCTCTATTTTACTCTACCTCTCAGAAACAAATTTAGTCAAAAGTACAATTTTTATTCCAATATCCACCTTATCCTACCCCTAACCCAAAACCTGTTCCTCCCCAAATGTTCCTCATGTTGTAGATGGAAGACTGTATATTTGTTCACCCAAGCCAGAGAGCCTGTCCTTTTGGCTCTGTGTCCCACATAAACTCAAATCTCTTCATATCTTTTCCCCTTCAACTACTTCCACATTAGTCCTAGGGGCGGGGAAGGGGCTCCAGTTGGTCTTTTACTTTCCAGTCTGTATTCTTCCTTCACACATCAGCTAGAATAATCTTTTATAAAATCCACAGCTGCTCTAATTACATCTATGCTTAACCTCCCACTCCAGTAGCTGCCCATTTTACTTACATCACAACCTAAATTCCTTGCTCCTACCAAACTCCCTTCACTCACACTGGGTTTTAATCACACTGGTATCTTCTTGTACCTTCAATGCCAAACTCTGTACTGTCTTAGCACTTTTCACTTCCAACAGATGTCAAATTCTGCTACTGTGGCCAGGAAAACACGGATCCTCTTCACTTTACAATATCATCTGGCATAACTTCACCCCTTCCTTACTAGTGCTACTTTGGTAGTTCCTCCAACATCCCAAGACCTTCTTTCAGAAACTTCAAGACTTTCACATATGCTTTTCTACTACCTGGTAATAGGATCCCTCTTCTAACACCCTTCTTGCCTTACTTTTCACTACAGATACTACCTCCTCATGGAGGCCTTCTCTCACCAGTCTAACTAAAGCAGGTCCCTTCCTGATACTCTTTCACAGCACCTTCCACAGCTTCTTGTAAACACAAACTTACTTATATACTGGCTGTCTCTACCATTAGACTAAAAGTTACCTCAGGGTCTGAAACATTGTTTTCTTTACATTGATACTATACACAACATCTAATAAGATACAATACATGACACAAAGTTGTAAATCAGTAAGTATCTTTTGAAGGAATAAACAAACTTCCATTAGATCCTTTTGATCTTACCAGTATCCTATGAGGTAAGGAATATGATGTTGTCCCATATTGTGGGGTAGAGAGATTTAAAAATTTGTTCAATGTCCTGCAGCAAACCCAATTCTTTCATGTTATATATCTTCACCAAACAAAAAGTGCTCTTTATGGTATGAACACAAATAAACTCACTAAGTTTCATTCCACATAACGGAACCACAACTCCAGCACTCTGGTTTTAAGAATTTCTTTTAGCTGAACACTATCTCTTTCTTCATGCATGAACAAAAATCTGTATACATATATATTGTACATGCTAAAAGATTACAAAGGAAGTAACTTTGAATATTTACTTCACTTATTTCCTTGCATATATATAGTATGATTCTTCTGGGAACCTTGCTATAAGCCACTGGGAGCAAAAAAATAATAGCTGTACCTTAAGAAACTATGAGTCAGTAGGTTCTTGGTATCCAGTCCCCAAACAGCCAACACAATTTCACTTTATTCAAATTAATAGAATTGCCATTCTCTTATTGACTCTGACTACCGGACTAAACAGACCAGGTTATTATTTAGCATGCCTCACAATTACATGCACTCAAAACTTCACTGAAACCATTTTAGGAACTATTAAATATGCATCAGCTAATATCCTGTTTCCTTTTTTCCTTCAATCAAAATTTATTGGTACATTTCAGGTATATATAATGATCACATTTCATCCTTCAGAATTTGTACCTCTATGTGCTATAACTCGATTTTTTCCCCATTCCTCTATCCTTCTTCCAACCCTTCCTCCCCTCCCTATTTACAAAACTTTTGTTTCCATTGTTCCCTCCTTTTCTCACTTTCTTTACTTTTCCTTTCTTTGTGCCCCTGCCCTCTGTTTCCCTTGCCCTTTGAACAGTTTCTTCCTATTTTGTAATACCTAATATACATCTTAGTCCTTATTTACACTTTTAGTTTCTCACACCAGAGAAACAATGCAGTATCTGTACATGTGTGTTCAATTTATTGCATTTAACAGTATGGTCTCAAGGTATATCCATTTACCTAGGAATGTCTCAAGTTTTTCCTTCTTTACAGCAGAGTAGTACTCCATTGTATAAAAAACTGTATCTTCTTTATCCACTCCTCAGCTGATGAACATTTGGGCTGTTTCCAAGATTTGGCTATTACAAATTGTGCTGCTATAAACATGGGAGTGCATATACCACTGTATTATGATGCTTTTAATTCTTTTGGGAAGATACCCAAAGGGGATCATTTCTCGGCCTTTTCACTAAGATCAGGTATAAATACCCAGAAGGGGGATAGTTGGATCAAATGGGGCCTCTAGTCTTAGTTTTTTGAACACTACCTAATATTCTATTTCATAGCCTTCTAAAAGCATATTTAGCGCTTTGTGTTGCTGTATGTATTTTGATTCATTTTACACATAATAAGAATAGCTACTATTTTTTGATGTTCTACTATGTGTCACACACTGTTGTAGGTACTGGGATACAATGGTAAAAGAAGTAACTAACCATCCTTGCTCTGACTGGGGCTTATGTACCATGGTTCCCCCAGGTTATTCATCAGATTTTAGATTTTCCCCAGTAACATTCTTAGTAAGATTGAAAATTGAAAGAGAAAGAACATTTATTGAAGGTATCTTCAACAACTGTGGACATATCTAGATTCCACTTATCTCTTACAGTATTGTCTTCAAACTCTTTTTTACTTCCCAAAACCATCTTCCAATTTCAGTTAAGGAAAGAAGTTTTGGAATCACTGGTAGATTCCAGTCCTAGCTATGTGACTTACAGGCTTTGTGACTAATGGCAAGTTAACCTCTGAGATTTCTTCCTCTATGAGGTCTTCACACATCCACTAATGCAATATTTCCAAACTAAAAGTTGAAGTCAGGTGTAGTGGCACATGCTTATAATTGCAGCATTTTGGAAGGCTGAGGCAGGAGGATTATAAGTACAAGTCTAGCCTGGGCAACATAATGATTTGGCAAAACCCTGTCTCAAAATTTAAAAAAAAAGAAAAAAGGCTGGGGATGTAACTCAGTGCAAAGTCCCTGAGCTAAGTTCAAGCCCTACTACCAGAAGCCAAAATAAATAAATAAATGGTCAAATTTTACATGTTCTTTCATTTCTTAAAAAATCCTCCCATTATGTCCCCTTACCCTTAAAATAAAGACCAAAGTCCCCCAGCCTTGTTTACTTTTCTTTCATTGCTGAGACAAAATACCCAAAGCCCAAAGTTGAGGAAGGAAAGGTTTATTTAGGTTACAGTATATAGAAGTTTCAGGCCATACTTGGCTGGTTCTAAGGCAGAGTGGCACATGGCAGAGGGCAAACATTCACGGCAGCAGAGCACAGCAAAAACAACCAGCAAAAGGGAGGAATGGTGGAAAGCAGCCTTTCTCCCTCCCTTACATTGTAAACAGGCTACCCCCGCCCAGGGGGCGTGCAGCTCTCACACAGTCTCCATGCCCTCTTCTTCCACAGGCTCAGGATGTATACAAAGTGAGCACCCTGGCTTCCTGCTGAGTCACTCAGCCAAACCTATAGACTCCCCAAATTGACACAATGTATCAACCATAACACTCCCCAAGATTTTCAAAAGCCTTAAGAGTCTTCTGTCTGCCTACTTTTCTGACCTCTTCTCATACTGTGCTTTCCCATACCTTCCTTAATCCAGTCACTTTGAATCAAAAATCATTTCTATCTCCTAGAATTGCTAAATTTAGCAAGTAACATTATGGAATACATAGTTAAATTTCAATTTCAGATAAACAATTTTCAGCTATAAGTAGTTTCCAAATAGCATGAGATATAATAATTTATTCAGTTTACTGAAAATTTGAGTTTAACTAAGCACCCAGTATTCTATCTGCAACCTTACTTAAACATGCCATCTTATTCCTAGAGATACTCTTTTCCTTACCTGCCTACTACTAAACCTGTTACAAGGTATAAGTGTGGCCAGTACTAAGCACAAAGAAAACATTTAACAATGGTATAGTAGTAACTTTTTACTCTTTTATAGTATTTGCAGCATCAGTGTTTTGTCATTTTGGTAAGCCAGTCTCAAGTCTCCTGAGTTATTTACAAGAGAGGTGGAAAACAGCAATATAAATACATGTCATAGTATTTCAGCTTGCCAAGTATTTTTACATATGCGATTTCAATTTGGCTTCATAGTAATACTGTAATGTAAGCACTAGTAATATTAGTTTATTCACTTTACAAATGAAAGAATAAACAAGTTTTAGGTCACACAGCAGGTAAATTATAAAACTCGTAATCAAAACCAGGACTTGAGCCTCAAAAGCTAAAATTTTGTGGCTATATGGCATTGCCTCCCTACTCATTTTTAGTTTATCTCTTAGTTACTTTCTTGTTGCTGGGACAAAACATCTTACTGAAAAGTTCACATCCAAAGTCTCCTCTGAGATTTAAGGCAAACTATTAGCTGTGGGCATCTGTAAAAATGAAAAGGAAGTTAAATACTTTCAACATACAGTGGCACAAGATAAACATTCCCATTCCTAATGGTACAAATAGGGATATAGAAAGGAAAGCAGCCAAAGCAAGACCAAATTACAGCAGGGCAAACATTAAATCCCATAGTTTCATGTCCAGCATCAAGGGCAATCGGCAGCAATATGTGATGTCCCAAGGGCTTGGGTGTCCTCACCCCTATGCTACTGTCAGTGGCTGTAGCTCTCACAGCTTCTCTCTTGGGCCTGCTTTGCACATTCCCTGCAGCTTTCTTCAGTTGATCTACCTTTCTGGCTTCCCCAATCTTCTGGGATCTCCACTGTACCTTCTGCTTCACATTCACAGCTTCTCACACTGTCCCTTCAGGGACACACTGCCTGGCTTTCCAGGCCTTCTTCTGAAATCTGGGTGGAAGCCTTTCTGACCCCACAACTCTTGCATTCTGCATACACTCAAAGCCAGCACAATATTAATGATGGCAAGAGGGGCCACTAGCTGGAGCAGTAGCCAGACTTTTTCTCCATTGGCTGAAGGGTCATGTACCTGGACTGCTGGGCACTATGAACCGATTCCTGATGGAAAAAATCCTTTGACTGCTGCCATTCTGAAATGTGATACCTAGGCTCTCTTCTCAAAGCAGTCTTTCACCTTTGCAATTTTGGGGCTGCCAAGGCTGAATTTCTCTTGGTTCTTATGTTTCTCTCAGGCCATCATTTCTATTACCCTGTTCTAAACACTTGGCTTTTTCATGCTTATCTTTTCAGCAAATAAGTTCTCTCTGTTCCATCTATGCAGACTACCAGTTTTACCACAGCTTCTTTGTGGCCAAACTCAAAACTTTTAAAATCATTCTTCTTGGTCATTTGCTCTTGATTCTCGAGGTATAGCTGACTAAAATCCCCCAACAGTAGCCATGCCACGGCTTCAACATTAGATTGCTTTTAAATTTCTTCTGCCATATTAATGAGTCTGCTGCTCTTTATCTCAGTTTCCCACAATGTCTTTGGAAATGAGCTAAATGCAGACACATTTTCTGCCAAAATGCCCACGGCACACATGGCCTGGAGTCCAGTTCCTAATGCAGTCCTTGTTACTAGCTGAAACCTTCTGAACCTACCCTTTACCATATGCATTTCTATGACGAGTCTGGTCTTCTAAGTTCTGACCAGAATCTCCCATCAAATTCAGCCTGTAGCATTCCAGATCTGTTTCTTAAGGTAGCATCTCCAAACCTTTCCAAACTCTTCCCACAAGCCAGGTACAAAGGCTCCTGAACCAGTTGGCCAGCTAGTTCACAGCTTTGCTGGTACCAGAATCTGTTTTTGTTACTTTCTCACTACTGAGAAAAAATACACATACTCCTAGGTTAAAGGAGAAAAGGTATATTTTAGCTCAGTTTGTATAGGTCTCAGTCCACTGTTAGCTGGATCCAAGTTTGTAATATGCCTAGACCACTAATGCTACTACTACTGCTACCAGTAATAATAACTATAATAGCCAATAACAAATAACAACCAACATGTATTTGAAACATCCAGTGAGCCAAAAATTTTTCCATGTGCTTTGCACATATTACTTTATTCTCCTGATCACCCCAAGTTCAACAGCCTGTTATTATTTGCACTTTTCACGTAAACAATGACTTTTGGATTCCTTAAGTACCTTACTCAACATCACAATGCCAGTACCAGAACAAACATATGCAGGCATGTCTAAGTTCCTGTTCTCTCATGGTCTAGATGGAATGTATCTATAGGAGTCCTGGAATAACGTCCATGTATAACATGCACACAAACAAGCAAAAGCCCATCCTCCTTCTATGAAGATGCTCTAGATGGCCCAAAAAGATACCTGTCTAGTCAGTTTATGAAACAGACAGTGTCTTTGATAAAGCATCTACATTTCCTTCCCTTAATTCCTTGCAAACAATAGTATGAGTTTATAAAAATGACTGGCTTGGCTTAAAAGCAGAGTGGAACAAACTAGTCTAACATTTGCCACCAGAATTACATGATTTTCATTGGGAAACTATCCATCATCCTTAATGTGCTCATCCATCTTATTGACTCAGATGTTTTATGCTGTTGTCATATGTGTAAACACACACACACATAAACACACACACATCTCTCTCAACCACTCACCCTACAACATATCTTGAGATTCATTTTAAACAGTATTGGTTCTACTGAGCATGGTGATATACCTCTATAATCTCAGCACTGTGGTAAACTGAGACAGGAGAATCACAAATTCAAGGCCAGCCTCAGTAACAGCAATTTATAGAGATCCTATCTCAAAACAAAACATGGGCTTGGGATATAGCACTATGTGAAGGCCTTGAGTTCAATCCCCAGTACAACCAAAAAAAAAAGTATCAGTTTAAAATTTATGGTTTTGGAGGGGCTGAGGATATAGCTCAGTGGCACAGCACCTGCCTGGAAAGTGCGAGGTCCTGAGTTTTATTCCTACTAGAAAAAAAATGTATTTTTATTTATTTATTTTTTTTTGGCGGTACTGGGGATCGAACTCAGGACCCTGCGCTTGCTAGGCAGGCGCTTATTCCACTGAGCTATATCCCCAGCCTGGAAATAAAATTTAAATAAAATAAACTTTATGATTTCACTTGTTCATTGGAGTTATATTAGTAAAAGCAATCTCTAGTACTCTACACAATCAGAGAAACTTCTCTAATAACATATGATACAATGATCCCTAAAAGTATAGTCTTAGGAATCTCTAAATAACTATAATTTCTTACATACTATGTGCCAGACAGTGTGCTGGGTGCTTTACATAATATTTTATATTTATTAATATATTACATATATTTTATTTATTACATGTTTAATTTTACTTATTTTATTTCCAAGAGATATTATTGCTCATTCATTCAACAAAAAATATTGTTTATAATCAACTACCGTTTGCTTTTAATTCTTAGAATATAATAGTAAACAGAAGAGACACTTTCCGTCCTCATAGTGCTTACTTTCTATCATGGGGAAATGTCCTAAAAGAGGTTAAATTTTATTCACTTAACTGCTTTTAAATCTTGGCTTTGTTACTTAATGGTGATAATCTGTGAATAAAATACAAAGAACATAAATAAATCCTTGCATATATAGTCTACTGATTTTGGATAAGGGCACTGAGCATTCGATGAGATAGGTCCGTCTTTTCAACAAATGGTATTAGGTAAATTAGATATCTACATGCATAAGAATGACACTGAACTTAAACCTTCAATCATTTATAGCCAAGCATGGTAGCACATACCTATAATCCTAGCACTTGGGAGGCCAGCCTGGGCTACATCGTGAACTCTGGGCAAGCCTGAACTACAAAGCAAGACCCTGTCTCAGAAAAAAACGTTTATACAAATTAACTCAAAATGGTGCAAAGATGTAAATATAACACCTGAAACCATAAAGCTTATAGAAGAAAACATAACAGAAAAGCTTTACGACATTATACTTTGTAGTGATCTCTTGATATGACACTGTCTTGGTTACTTTTCTCTCCTTGCTGAGACAAAATACCCAACGCGCAAGATGTAGGAAGGAAAGGTTTATTCAGCTTACAGTTTGTGAAGGTTTCAGACCATACTTGGCTGGCTCAGAGGCAGAGTGGCACATGGCAGAGGGCAAACTTTCATGGTGGCAGAACATAGCAAAAACAAGAGCAAAAGGGAGGAATGGTGGGCAAGCAGCCTCTTTCTACCTCCCTTACGTTGTAAACAAGCTACCCCCACCCTAAGGGCTGTAGCTCTCACACAATCTCCATGCCCTCCTCTTCCACAGGCTCAGGATGTGTACAAAGTAAGCACCCTGGCTTCCTGCTGAGTCACTGAGCCAAACCTCTAGACTCCCCAAGTTGACACAATGTATCAACCATAACAAACACCAAGAACACAAGCAACAAAAGAATAAACAAATAAATAGGACTAGAGTAAAATTAAAGGTTTTTGTACAACAGAAGACACTAATGACCATGGAAAGGCAGCTCATAGAATGGGAGAAAATATTTACACATCACATATTTCACAGGAAGTGAACCTCCAGAACACTCAATAACAAAAATAATTTGATCAAGAACTACATATACTTTTATTCAAAGAAGATATAAAAATGGCCAATATATGAAGAGATGCTAAATATCATTAACCTATATAGATATAAAATCTCAATAAACTATTACTTTATACTTGGCATAATCACTATAAGAGACAACAAGAGTTGAAAATGATAGAGAAAGTAGAATCCGCATATGCTGCTCATGAACATTCAAAATGGTTCAGCAACTATGCAAAATAATTCAGCAGTTTCTTCATAAATTGAACATAGTATTATCATATAACCCAGAAACTTCTATTCCTAGCTATATACTCAAGTTGACTGAAAACAGGTGCTCCAACAAAATCTCGTATGATCCAAATGTTACATGCATATCTGAATCTGACAAAATGAAAGGCATTAATCTGTGTAACTAATATGCATTAATAAAAAATGAAAATATGTACACCTGTGTTCATAGAAGCATAATTCACACAGATAAAAGATGAAACCAACTCAACTGTCCTTCAACAAGTGAACTCATAAGAAAATGGGTATACACACACAATGAAATATCATTCAATCTTAAACAGTACTAAATTTGTGATACACACTGCAACATGGATGAACCTTGAAAACATTATGCTAAGTTAAAAAAGCTAGTCACAAAAGTATAAAAATTCTATGACTAAATACAGTTACATAATGTACTTAGAGTTGTAAAAATGATAAAAGTAGGAAGTAGATTACTGGTTGATGAGTGTGCAGGAGGAGAGAATGAGGAGTTTAATGGGTAGAGAGATTTCAATTTGGCAGGATTAAAATATGATAGAAATGGATGGAAGTAATGGTTGCATGACACTGTGATGGTATTTAATGCCCCTGGATTGTATAACTAAAAAGAGTTAAAAAGCTAAATTTTACTTTATGTATATTTTACCACAAAAAATATATAAAAATATAAAAAACAATGAACTAACAGAATCACATCTATGACTCTTCAGTCTATAGTTTTGCCTACTGTAGTAGAGTGCCTAGAAGTTGCTGCCTAGACTGACCTACAAAAAGCTTGTTCAGTATATTCATGTTTCTGTAGAATTGCCTTGAAGTCATGAAAAACACTCAGATCACTTGGCATCATCGTAATTCTATTTGAGAAAATCATTTACACAGTTATTAAGCCCCAAATGTGTTACTGAAGACTGAATTTAAATGCACAGAACTAAATAAAAACCCTTATTATAAAAGGGAAACTAGCTAACCCAACTGTAAATGACTACCACGAAGTTTGTTTTAAAACAAGTCCTTCAAACTGAGGTTAAAACCTGTTACATGAGTATTCTTAATCTAGCAAACATTTGGATTCTACATACTGAAATATTCATGAGTTTCACTTGCTTTTATGTCACAGACTCATTCAGAAATACCAACTATCAATGGTACAATGCAATTATTTTTCTTTTTTCCTTTTTGATTAATTCATTGGCAAGGTGTCAACATTGGGAGTGAGGGAAACTACAATATTTCTTAAATTAAAAAAGAAAATGTAGCTGGGCCCTGTGGTGTGCCTGTATTATCAGTGAATCATTCAGCAGCAGCAGGAAGATCACAAGTTTGAGACCAGCTTGGACAGCCTAGCAAGACCCTGTCTAAAAATAGAAGTTAAAACTTAGAAAGAAAAAGGAGGAAGAATGCAAAGTAGAATTTTCGGGTAAATTTTTGGTTTCTATTGATTTATAGAAGGAAAACCATAATCTAAATTACAGGAGAACCTCAGTTCATAAATTTAATTTATTCCATGATCCTGATAGCAAACTGAATTGGTCATGAACCAAATCAAATTTCCCCATAAAGTACCATGAAATAAGATTAATCTGTTCTGAAACATATGTACTATTAACCACAAAAATATGAAACACAGTACAGTACTCTATGAAGAGAGAGAACACTAACTGTGCTTGAGGTGACCAGGAGTGGGGGCCAAATAGGGAGGTGGGCACTAGGTTACTGCTTGCAGGGAGTCTCCCCTCAAAAGGACAGCAGGGAGATCTGCAAGGGTTTTCTCTCTTCTTTGTCTTAGCTGCAGGGTTGATTTTGATGAAACATCTGTCTAATGTCACTTGTTATTTTTTTCCCTGCACTACATAACCATCTGGAAATGAGAGACCATGTATTGTTCGTGATCTTCAACACTCTGTTCATTATGGTTATGTTGGGGGGTGCTTCTCAAAGAAATCCTGGCACTCATTCTATTTTTTTTATCACAGCACTGCTCACACCTCCTCTCCGTCTTCTTCCCCAGTGGATGCCCCTCAACAAACACCTTCGGGTGCTCACTCTGGAGATCAGCAAGTTCTCCAAGTGTCAGCTCCTCCTTACAGTCCTCAACAAGCACCTCCATGTCTGCATCATCGATGCCCAGGTCAATACTCTCAATCCTGGACACGATTTCCCTCACTGCCTGTGCATCAGACACTTCAAAGTCATGTCTTTTGCCATATTCTGGCCACAGGTTCCTCCAGGCTGAGTTAAGGTCTGGTACGTGACATCTTCTCAGGCTTTGTCAGTGAGGGTGATGCAGTGGAGGACACTGAAATGTTTCTTCCAGAATGCTTTCAGACTCCAGGATGGCTCTTCAGTGACATTAAATCACTGGTAAAGAGTGCCTTTGTGTACAGGTTCTTCAAGTTGCTGATCATTTGCTGGTCCCTGGGCTACAAAAGAGGCGTCGTGCTTGGGGGGATACGAACTTGCCTTTATGAAGTCATACGCAGCACCCATATCATCCACCAAGGGCTGGAGGGTGTGCTGGGGCATCGTCCATCAAAGAAGGCACCTTTCAGGCAGCTGACTGTCAGAAAGACTTTTTTTAACAGTGGGTGAAAACACCTCGCGCTGTTATTTCATGAAAAACTTCCTCATGACCCAAGCTTTGCACTGGGCCTCCACCCCACAGGCAGTCTGGCCTTGCTCACATTCCGTTCCTTGAATGCAGGAGGGGTCTGGGAATCGTACACCAGCAGTGGCTTCATCTTCAGATCAACACTCATGTTCACACACAGCTAAAGGTCAGTCTGCCCTTCGCAGGCCTGTGCCCCTGCAGTGCCTTTTATCTCTGCATGATATAGGTCCTGTTTGGCATCTTCTTCCAGAACAGCCCTGTTTCATCACAGTTGAACACTTGTTGAGTGATGCATCCTTCTGCCTTCATGAAGTCCATGAATTCTTTCTTGTAGCCTTCTGCCGTGACCTCATCAGACGCCTGACCGTGTCTCATCACACCATGGAGGCCACTTCGCTTGTGGATTTTATCAAGCCACCCTCTACTGGCTGTACCGTCATCGCTCCTTGTCCTCGCAGAGGGGTTTTCTTGCAGTAAATCACTGCAATTTCCGGGCTTTTTCACAGATGATAGCTTCGCTAATGCTATCACCTGCCAGCTGTTTTGTCATTCATCCACACTGACAAAAGTTCTTCTACCTCTTCCAGCTTTTGTGTCCTCTGCATGGTTAACATCATTACCCC
>PVLD010034826.1:0-12331 GCA_004027595.1 Dinomys branickii | reverse complement strand
CTAATGAACATAGATGCAAAGATACTCAACAAAATACTGGCAAATAGATTACAGCGAATCATAAGGAAAATTATACACCATGACCAGGTAGGATTCATTCCAGGAATGCAGGGATGGTTCAATATTCGCAAATCAATTAATGTAATACACTATATTAATACAGTCAAAGACAAAAACCACATGATCATCTCAATAGATGTAGAGAAGGCTTTCGATAAAGTCCAACATACATTCATGTTAAAAGCCTTAGAAAAAATAGGAATAGATGGCCTCTACCTCAATCTGATCAAAGCCATCTACAACACACCAACAGCTAACATCATACTAAATGGACATAAACTGAAAACCTTCACTTTAAAGTCAGGAACAAGACAAGGATGTCCATTGTCACCACTCCTATTCAACATAGTTCTGGAAGCACTAGCCAGAGCAATCAGACAAGAGAGAGAAATAAAAGGAATAAGGATAGGAAAGGAAGAAGTCAAACTAGCACTATTTGCAGACGACATGATACTATACATGGAGGACCCCAAAAACTCCACAAGAAAACTCCTGGAATTAATTGACAAATTCGGCAGCGTAGCCGGATACAAAGTCAACACTCAAAAATCAATAGCATTCCTTTACACAAACAACAAACAGACTGAGAGAGAAATTGAGGAAACCATACCCCTTACAATAGCAACCAAGAAATTGAAATACTTAGGAATCAATCTAACAAAGAATGTGAAAGATTTACTCAGTGAAAACTACAATACTCTGAAAAAGGAGATTGAAGAGGATTTCAATAAATGGAAAAACATACCATGCTCATGGTTAGGAAGAACTAACATTGTAAAAATGGCCATACTATCAAAACTGTTGTACAGATTCAATGCAATTCCCATCAAACTACTGTTAACATACCTCACAGATCTAGAGAAAATATGCCTCAAATTCATCTGGAGCCAGAAGAGACCCAGAATAGCAAAAGCAATCCTGGGCAATATGCACAAGTCAGGTGGAATCACAATCCCTGACCTGAAATTATACTACAAAGCTACTGTAATAAAATCAACCTGGTACTGGCTAAAAAACAGACCTGAGGATCAATTGAACAGACTGGAAGATGCAACCACAACAAAAAACCCACTCAGCTACCTAATATTTGACAAAGGGGTCAACCAAACCCACTGGAAAAAAGAAGGCCTATTTAATAAATGGTGCTGGAAAAACTGGCTTGCCTCTTGCCGAAAACTGAAAATAGACCCCAGTCTATCACCATGTACCAAACTCAGGTCAAAATGGATCATAGACCTCAACATTAAAAGAGAAACACTAAACCTATTGGAAAAGAAAGTAGGTAAAAATCTTGAAAACATAGGAGTAGGCAGAGACTTCATGAACACAAATGAAGCTGCAAGGGAAACACTTCAAAGAATCAATAATTGGGACCTCATCCTACTGAAAAGTTTTTGTACATCTAAAGAAATCACGAGCAAAGTAAAAATAATACCCACAAATTGGGAAAAAATCCTAGCTGGCTGTCCCTCAGACAAAGGTCTTCTATCTAGAACATACAAAGAATTAAAAAAAACATGTACCTGTCCAAATTCAAAGACCCAGTCCAGAAATGAACATCTGAGATGAAAACGCAATTCTCAGACAAAGAAATACAAATGGCAAATAAATATATGAGAAAATGCTCCACATCCTTAGTCATTCGAGAAATGCAAATAAAAACAACATCGAGATTTCATCTCACCCCAGTAAGACTGGCCAGTATGAAAAAGTCATCCAATAACAGATGCTGACGAGGCTGTGGAGAAGTAGGGACTCTATTACACTGCTGGTGGGAATGCAGACTGGTACAACCACTGTGGAGAGCCGTTTGGAGATTTCTCCACAAACTAGGTCTAGAGGTTCCATTCAAACCAGCTATTCCTCTTCTGGGTATTTTCCCAGAAGATCTGAAAACATCATATCACTATGACATATGTGCACCCATGTTTATAGCAGCACAATTTGTAATAGCTAAAATGTGGAAGCAACCCAAGTGCCCATCCACAGAAGACTGGATTAAAAAATTGTGGCATTTCTATATAATGGAATATTATTCAGCTATAAAGACAGTTTTGGGGACTTTGTAGGAAGTGGTCAGAACTGGAGTCCATACTCATAAGTGAAATAAATCAGCAATACATGTGCAGGCAACGTATTGTATCACTGGTGTAAGAACCCGAGCGTGGGAATATAAACTAAGAGTCATGGAGGAAATCTGTTCTAAAACAAAGAACAGATGGGACGAGGGAAAGGAGAAAAGAAGGAGACAAAAACGTATGTATATATATATGAATATACATATGAGCAGGAGGGCTAACATGGTTCTACTATTGTATTATATCACTTAATGCTAAGGAATAATCGATGACGGGTTATTTGATCAATCTTGTATGTCTGTATGTGTTATCCTGAACACACACTTCGAAGATATCAATATGCAAAGCAGCAACTATTGGTGATTTGTTGTTGTTGTTGTTGTTTGCCTGTTTTGTTTTTTGTCTTTGGATTTTTGGTTTTTGAATTTTTTCTGTTGTTGAGAAGATTAATTTTCTGACTAAATTTGCATGTCTCTATATGGGTTCATATATTTACACTTCAAAGATATCAATGGATAAAGCAATAACCACTGTTGAGACCATGTCACCTTGTCTGTAGATTAGTTGTGACTGTACTATTTTTTATGCTAATTGGTGTCTGTTTGTTCGTATGTTTTTGTACTTTTATTTTTTTAAATAAAAAAAATACAGCTGCATAGTGTACCCAATACATCTATATAATTATGTTTATAAATTTCTTAAAGACACTGGAGGTTTATAAAATGTAAAAGAAGGAGAATGATCTCAGCAGTTCTATGACTTAGAAATTAGCCAGAGTGAAAAGCAAGGGTTAAAAGTACTGGACAGCAGAGACCAGTCAAAGCCATCCTGACCAGTGATCATCTTGAAATGAGGAAGGGCTGAACCAGTGGGTGGAAATTTAAGGGAGTTAATAGACAGATAAAATATGTCACTGTAGAATCTATGTTATGCTTAATTTTATACAGAAAGAGAAACGATAGCAGAGGAGAATGAAAGGACATTGGAAATACATCTATGTCTACTTTGACACCTGCATCAGTTATGCATTACCTGATAAAAGGTGAAGAGCAACTCATAATGGCTTTAATTTTGGCTTTAATTTTGAATCAAATTTAGCGTCCACATTTATTCTTTTGGAGTTATAAGTTTTACATACAAGTCTGGCACTCAATGCAAGTTGAAGATAATGATTCAGGAAAGAGAGCAAACTATGTGTATTTTTACTTTCTCTGGGTTGAAACTATCAGTCAGAGACTTTCTTTCCTGGACAATCCCTTGACATAATTTTCATATGAGACATTTTAATGCATGTTTCAGATATCTATTTTTGCAGCCCCAGAGTATTACTTATTAAACTATCGCCTATATGTTTATTCTTTTAATAAAATATAGGGATAAGAGACTATATCATATACTGAAAAATTACATTCTAGGTGAGGTAAGATGCAAGAGTAGGATTGGTATTTAAATTTTTAAAAATTTGTTACAGTGAAAGACACATCACCATTAATCTCAGTTAAAATATTTCCCCTTCCCCTTCGAACACACTTATTCCATTTTTCTTGCCACTTTGTGAAGCAGTCCTGGGAGTCTTCTTTCATGAGTTCCTTTATTTGCACTGTCCTGGATATATTTTTTTCATTTTCATTTTTGTTTGTACTTTTTTTTGTAGCACATAATGATGAACCTCCTCGTGTCTGTCTTGAGGTCCTAAATCAATTCAAGAGGTTTACCTTTCATGGTGTTTTTGATATTTCAGATGAACCAGAGTCTTATGGTGCTACATCCATTAAATAATGTAAAATAAAATGCACCAGAATGTTTGTGTGAGCCTGCGGTTTCACTGGCCTGCACTTGGCAGCGGCGCCCACTCTATTTGTCCTGACACCAGTTGGAGATATGAAAGGAGACTTCCAGAACTGCTTCAGAAAGTGGTAAAACAATGGAGTAAATGCATCCATCATGACAGGGAGAAGAGTGGTACCTTGGTTCATGAACTTAATTTGTTCCTGATTCTGAGAAATACACCACTGCCTTGTTTGTCTTGGAAATATACCTGCAGTAGTGTTCATCGCCCAATGTGGAGTTCACGAGTAAAAACAAAATTTGGCAAGTATTTCTGGCTGGGAAAGAGATTGTCCATAAACAAAACCATTTGTGAACTGAGGTACCACGTAATTTGAAAGTCATTAAAGGCCATGTGTTGTTTACTCCAATATTTTTTAAAATTTAAATATTCACCATGTATTTTGACTGATTCAACAAGATTTAAACAGATACACAAGAAAAAAAATTTTATGGGAGTTTTTTTACACAACTATAGTAAGACACAGAAAATCTCACAGACAACATCTATAATCTGGAGAATCAGGAAAAGCAGTTGGTAATTCATTCCAATTTCAATGGTCTAGGAACCAGGAATCTGGATGTTCCAGGAGTTTGAAGATCCAAGAAGCAGGAGTTCAGATTTCTGAAGGTAAAAGAAGATGGATGCCCTACTATCAAAAGAAACAAAGAATTGAACCTTCATCCATGTTTTCATTGTATCTAGGTACAATGTTGATTGGATATTTTCATTTACCTCAGTGATGGTCATCTGTTTACTGATCTACTAATTCAAATACTAATCTTCAGAAACATCTTCATGAATACTCAGATACTTTGTAAACAGTTATTGTTACACCTTTTAGCCAACTTAATGTGTAGAATTAACAATTAAGTATCCACAAAAATTATGAACTACCCTTGAAATACTATACTTAAAATAAACAATACCATGTTTACTTTTGATGTTGCAGTTTTGTGTTTGTGTGTGCAAGTGGGCTCACACATGAGCACACATGCATTATTCAGATGGTAGAGATGTTCTTCAGGTTTTTGCTTGATGTTATTTCATATTTCTTTGTTTCTTTTGATAGTAGGGCATCCATTTTCTTTTACCTTCAGAAATCTGAACTCCTGCTTCTTGGATCTTCAAACTCCTGGAACATCCAAATTCCTGCATAGAATATGTAATTGGACACTTTCTAATTATATGCTGATATCTTTAACATAAAGCATTTAAAAATTCATAGCATATTATATATCTCTTTATTTAAGGCCTATTTAATATATACTAACACAGTTTGAAAATATTTTCTTATTGGTCTTATTTAGTGTTTATTAAATTTGTTCATATTATTATGGCTGTTATACAAAATAACCTATGTGATTTCTTAATGATAATCATTATCAATGTATTAGAAATGCAATTATTTTATATCAGTTTGATACCAAGAATCTATGTTTAACTCTCCAACTCCTGTGATTTATGTAAAGTGTTTTCTGCATTTCTAGGGAAATAATCACCATCTATAAGTAACAACATCTCAATTATCTTTCAATATGTGTATCTCCTACCACTTTCACCTCTGGATAGCATTTCCAATGCACTATTAATTACTACTGGGCACTGTTGCTTTGCTCTTCACCTTGAATTTTCATTATTTTAATATTTTATGATTAAACATACATTCTCCAGATTTTTATGGATACTTTGTGTTGTACATAAAAATACAAGCAGCTTTTGATGCAAATCTATTTTTCCTACTCTATGGAGAAAAAACTTGATGAAATTTTCTATCCAACCGTATAGTTTACTTAGTTATGTGAAACAGCCTGGTAAAAATAGCTGATTAAAAGTGAAGCATATAATTTCAAGTTTATCCATAAAATTTCTCATAGAAAACATATTTCCCCATACCATTGTACTGATTTGGAAATAAAATTTCTCCACAATGACTCTATGCACCAAATTGTCTGGGAGCGTTAATTGGCTTGTATTAGGCACCTAGAGAAATTACCCATAGTTCCTGTTCATCACACATAGTATGTACCACTGTGAGTAGTGGTCTGTGCTCATCCCATCGGACAGCCAAGTGATGAGGAGAGCTACTGCACCTGTACTGACCTTGTAAGTGAGTAAAAACTGAACTTATATTCTTAAATTATTCATAAATTTATTGTGAAATTTAATTTCCCCACTCACATTATCAGACTAGAGAGATATCATTTGATAACTACATTTTATTCTTTGTCATAAAATAATTGAAATTTTTAAAAAATATTGTATTTTCTGAGCCTGTTATGTGAATACATGAATTGTTTTTCTTTTAAAATGCTACTGAATTATCTTATTTACTTTTCTAATGTTAAATCAATTTTGCACTCTTGCATTGAGTCTAACTGTAGTTCCAAATTCATAATTCATGGAACAAATCATTTATTTAAGATTTTTTACATTCATAACCAGCAGTGAGATTAGCATGTAATTTTCTCTTTGGCAATATCTTTATGATCTTTATCAGGTGTCTGTCAAGGGTGGGCTTGTTTTCTGAAAAATATTGCCCACTCTGGAATGGTCTGAGCAAGACTGAAATTATTCCTTACAAGGTTTGAATTCACTGGAAACAAAATCTGTGCATAGTAATTCATTGTAAGATTAAATAGATTCAAGTCAATGAAATATTTTATGATCAGCTAGTTTTCTCTTTCGGATTACATCGACTAATTTATTGAGAACAAATGTGTTTTTGAATGGTGAAAACATTTTTAAAATACGTTTTATTTCATATATAAACTGATCACATCATTATTTTCATGAGTACTTTTTGAGGTCCCTTGTTTGTATACTTAATTGTTGCCAGATTTTGGTTAATTTTGTTAATCATCATTGAAGAGATTTTGTCAAACTTAATATTCTTTAGTTAATATTTCTTTTCTCTTTCAATAGTTTTTCTTTGTTTTTTAAAATCCTAGCATGCAGAACTCTACCATAAAATATAATGCAAACTATTGTATCATACAAAATTTAATATGCATATATCCCTTATCTTTACTTCTAATTTTCTTAAAATTTCTATTATATTTTCACTTTTTGACCCCTTAGTTGTAGATTTATTTATACTGAAATAGTCAAATTTCTTTGGAATTCTCTCTGTTATTGATGATGAACTTATAAATCTGTTATATAAAGACATGTTTTAGTACTTTATATTTGGTTTAGGCTTCCTTCACCAGGCCTTCATAGAGTGTATTTTCTTAACTTGTCTAGCTGTACTTGGAACAAATGCATTTCTCTACTGTGCTGCATTATTTTCAAATATCAAGTTAATTTTGTTACTTCATTTATTTATATCTTTGTCATTTTTAATTTTGTCTGCTTCATCTATTAATCATTGACAGCCAATTTAACAAATTCACAGTCACCTGAATTTTTCTTTAATTGCTATTTTACCTGCACTGCACAGGTGAGTACCAGCACACACACAGTTAACCACTGTAAGTGATGGCTAAGGTGTCAAGCAATATTTTCATCTAAATAAATACAGTTCCACCAACTTTAACAAGTTTCTACAAGTCTAGCTTTGCATTTGGGTGTACTGTGATATATACTTTTGATGTTCTACAAATTCTTTCTGTATCTTAAGTATTCAACATTTGAGTTCTTATATGTTTCATTTTTATTTTCTAGGCATTTCTCCCTGTTTGTGTCACAGGGTTCATTAGAAATAGGGGTTAGAAAGAGAGGGATGTATAGCCCGTGCTTTACGGAACTTCCACTACCACACTCCATTAATCTCTTCCAATAGTCAAATATTCATTTCCTCATGAAACTCTCTTAAATATGTACAATTATTACTCTGTTCTCCACATTACTTAACCACTTTCATATTTTTCATCTCTTTTCTCTCTGCCATGGCTTCTGGTTAATCTCCAGTCATGTCTCCAATATTCTCTTTTCAGCTTTAGTATATTTTTATACTGTTCTATATGTTCTTATTCTGAGTTTTAAAACAATTTTAATATTTGTATCAGTTATTTTTCAGATCAATTTTGTCATTATTATAGTGTAGCTTTTTGGTCAAGTTGTTCATTAAACCTTTCAGTTTTAATCTCTAAAATATTTGTTTATATTCTGCCTCTGTATTTTCTTCTTAATTATCCTGTAATCTGCTTTCTCATGTCTGTTGTGTTTTCTACTCCATTTATTAATTTTTCAAAATTATATCTGAAAAGTAATTGTTACCCTGTGACCTACTAAAAACTAATGTTAGCTTGGAATGAAAGGCATCATACCAATGAATTTCACAGAAAACCCAGAAATATAGCAAAGTGCTAGGAGTTTCACCCAGTAATCTCACCTGCCAGAATAATTAACAAGGAGAGCTCAGTAAGTCATTTAGACATTTGGGGAAGAAGCCAGCTCTTGTAGCTCTAATGACAAAACTTCCAAAGGAAGTGTCTTGTTAGTGGAGCAATATCATCTACTAGATTTGTTTCCTGAACTCTGCCATCTGTGAAATGTGCCTCTCCCTCTCATTTCATTCCAGATATTCTTATTCATAGGATTCAATGTGGACTTTTAGTAAAATATTTTAGAATATGTATAAGACAGTGGAGGACTGAGAACAGCAAAGATAACAGCGTCAACTCGTATTTCCATACAGAGCTTGCGTGGGACATATTATTTTGTACAATATTTTACAATTTGATAATATCACAAGCTCATTTTTAGAAACTGTAATAGGAAAAACTGGACACCAATTTTGAGGGGATGTTATTCTATGGAGAAATTGTTCCTGTGTCTGCTACAATAGTTACATGGAAATAATATCATTTTTAATAAAATTTACACCCAAATTCACCAGTTATCTAGATAGTGTGAATTGGAGTACAGATCTAATACATTCCACTATGTTCAGAGGTGGGACTTTAGGAACGAGACTGGATTATGAAGGTGTGATATTCACTGGTACCTTAATCACTATATCTGAGTGCATAGTGAAATGGGCTGGGGGGAGGCAGGGCCCAGTCAGAGGAGATGAACACCTGGTGTTGTTCCTTTGGAAAATGTGTATCTAGTTTGGCCCTTTCCTGGCTGGCATTGGTCAGCGTCATCCCTCCTCTGTACATCCTTGCGTACTGTTTCATCCTTAGAGCCAGCCAGCCATAAACTAAGCCCCTGTAGCCATCATCCAAAATAAGCCTGTCTTCCTTTAAATTGTAGATGTAAGGTATTTTGTCCTAGGAGAAGGAAAATTGATTAATGTAGTACGTAAAACTGCTGTGAAATCAATTATATCTATTTATTTTATTTTATTTATTTATTTATTTGGCAGTACCAGGGATCAAACTCAGGACCTTGTGCTTGCCAGGCAGGCGCTTATTCTGCTGAGTTACATCCCCAGCTGTGAATTGTGTTTATAAAACCAAAAATGACATTTCTTACCTACAAAGAGTCAAGGGTTAGACACAACTTTTTTTTCAATTCGATACTCTGTAGAAAGTATTCTTTTTTTTTTTTTTTTTTTTTTTTTGGCGGTACTGGGGATTGAACTCAGGACCCTGCGCTTGCTAGGCAGGCGCTTATTCCACTGAGCTATATCCCCAGCCCAACAATTCCATACTCTGTAATAAGAATTATGGTGGTATAATTTTAGTTATAGATAACTTCTGCTCTAAAGATAGAATGTTCTTGAATCCAAATTGAATGAGGCTAGGGTTCTTGCATGGGTTTCTGCAGATTGCAATAGTCTCTGGGCTGTATCCTAAAGTGATCTAATAGCAAGAGTGATCCAATTTCTTCAGGGCGGAAGTACATTCTCCATGATCTCCTTTTATCTATTTCACCTTTCACTTGAACTTCAGCACATCTCAGAAGCACTTCCAATTAGTTTAAAATATTTGATCCATCATTCCTCACGTTTTTCAGCATGATGATGGATACTTAAGCTTCCAAATTAGGTATTAAAATAAAACAATAGATATCTTTTCACACAATGATAAATGTACACAATCTGGGTGGAAGATGTTTGATCACCAAATTGTCAGGTTGTTTTATGATAGCAGGTTAAATCAAGATTATGAAAATCAGGTAAAACACAACAATATTTGATTTACTAATTTTGGGTAACTATTTTATGCTTAGACAAATATTTATTTTTACAAGAAAAACTATAAACGCTTTTCAGGTATCACCTGACAAAACCTGACTTACTGAATTTGAATTCCTACTGCCCCAATATTGGTATTTGTGGGCTAATGCCTGCAAGGATATAAGCATTTCTATGTATTGCTTAAGAGTGTTTCACACCGATGTGAATGGAATGATTCGCTTCTAAACTTCAGTTAGTGGCTTCCCTCAGATCTTGGCCTTTCTTCTCTCCCTCAGTTAATGGCAAAGCATTTTCTACCAAATGATAGATGACTAAAATTATCTTCTGCTCAAAGTAAGATAAATTCCACACAAGATGATTAAAATTTAAAAAGAGAAACATCTCACAAAATACAATGAACAAAGATAGATGGGTAAAATTCAGGGCTTCATGAACCAGGATTTTTTTTTTCTTTTCACTTTAATTCAATGATCACATTCTTTATTTGTTTCAAAAAAGCACCCTCATTCTTTTCAAGATAACTCTGCACTTTTGGATATCATAATGAAGTGTGACAGTGTTTGAGTAGAAAGAGATTACGGATTTCTTTTCAGAGAACAAGGATATATCTCTTAGAATTTTCCAGATGACATATGCTCTCCTGTACATATGCTTCTGCTGTTCTCTGGCAAAGGCAGTCGTATTAACATAACATGATGAATTTAAACTAATAAAGATTTACTCATGGGCCATGCACTGAGGGGAACAATTTCATGGAGGTATGAAAACATCTCTAATTGCATTAATGTTAAGAAGTAAGATGAAAGATGTACTTTGACAGAGAACAATAAAAAGTAAAGTTATATTTTAATAGTTTCAAATGTTAGAAGTTCCCCCAGAAGGACTCCCTTTCATAATTCCATACAACTTTGAAGATTATTTGTGGAGTATTTTAGCACAAATTTCTTATCTATTATCTTCTGTAATTCTATGCTTGTCATTTGTGCTCAATTTTTGATGAAATGCTTGGAATAAAAATATGAAATTTCCACTCTGACTCCCTAAACTTTGCATATTGGGGAAAATAAGTTTCAGAAAAACTAAGCAACACTCTCAAGAATATATAGCTAATAAAAGAAGCCTGAGTCTGCTGACCATAAGAAACAGTTCCTTTATCTACAGTTAAAGTTTCCCATGTGTATTTAAACATACCCATGTAAATGCAGAAATGAATGACTAATAATGCACATCTTTTTAAAAAATCATTTTAAGCTAGCATTTTTCTTTTCTAACAGATGCTAATTGAGAGAACCATCTAATTTGTATCTGCACATGGAAGATACCACATGTCAGTATGTTGTTTTCTAATTGAAATGAAAATGAGATCTACATTAGCTAAGTTTAAATTCTAGATTTTTTGTACTGTGTTATTATTGTAAAGCACAAAATAAACCCAAATATCTATAAACTGCTTTCTTCTGAGGTCCGTTTCTGTTTGTTAATCTTTCAATTTCTTTTGCTTCTGGTAGATTTCAGTAGCTTTCAGAAAGAAGTCTCCCAATGGCTTCCTGTGTATGACATACAGCAGACATCAAGGTTAAAATTTGTTTTGTGTTTGTTTGGGATTTCTCTGTGAATCAAATCTCCAGGATATCCCAAGTTTTACTTAAAACAGCCTGATTTACACCAGATGAATAAGGGCTCAAAGAAAGATACTCACTAAGACAAAGTAGAGAATTGAGGAAACTAGATGATAGGAGGAAAATCCTAATTTTATTTGTTGAGCCCGTTTCAAAAAGAAAGAGTTTTCCCCACGCACAGCGGGACATGCATTTGCTCTGGGAAAGGTAAATACAAAAGACCCTCATCACTGTTTAGCAGCCCCTTGCGTTCTTTGTTTCCCTCAGGTGAAGGTGCACAGGCTGCCCCAGGGAACTTCATCTACGTTCCCCACTTGTTGCAATACCGGGTTTAGAATTTCCTTTAGGACAAAATAAGATATGGCTAAAGCTAAATAATGAGAAAAGTAGCCAGCAAGAGGAATTGTCTCTCAACTGAAGTTTGTGCAGCATAACTTACTCTTTTTTTTTTTTTAATTTTAGAAACATAAAAGTACAAAAACATATTGACAGACACCCATTATCATAGAAAATAGTACAATCACAACTAATCTATAGACAAGGTGATATGGTCTCAACAGTAGTTGTTGTTTATCCATTGATATCTTCGAATTGTAGATGTATGGACCCATATACAGACATGCAAATTTAGTCAGACAGTTGATCCTCTCAACAA
>PVLD010034825.1:0-12338 GCA_004027595.1 Dinomys branickii | reverse complement strand
ACCACACCCAGCTCTATGCCTGCCTCGAGGCTGTGGCCTCCTGCCTCTCCACTCTGTGGGCGGCTGCCAGTGGGGAGCGGTGGGGTGCATCGGCAGCGACATCAGAGCCACAGCAACTCCCAGGGATCCAGCCAAGGAACAAACGGGAACTGGAGCACAACAGCAAGAGAGAGCTGCAGATGGAGGTGGATCACACGGCTCCACGCCCTTCTCACTCCAACATCAAGCAGGAAGCATGAACTGAGTTACTGGGCTTCAGCTCCCACCCTGAACGCCCTCTGTGAGCACCTTGAGCCTCGGCGGCCTGCGCAATCACCACCTGTTCCTGACAGCAATGGGACGAGTCCACAGGCTCAGGACTCACCCCAAACTACTAATACGAGCAACAAGAGTATCTCCACACTGCTTGCATATATGAACCTTGTATGAACCCATGGCGACCAGGTAGGCAGCACAGAGAGAACCTCCCGGAGGAATGCCACTCAGACATAGGAATATAGCAACATGTGAAGGACAGAAAGGAAAGAGGTGGATATCCTGAACTCGAGAAGGATCTGAAATGGGAACTGAAACTCTGGCAAAGACTAAGCAAAACCTCCTCTGGAGGAAGGGATCGGAGATCTGCCACGGCGCAGTCGGAGGGAGACGAGAGGGAGAGGGAGGAGGTTGCCGCTCCAAGCACACCCTTGGCCATGCCCTTTTTTCCGGCATTCACAGCTTCAGCTTCGGAGACCCATTGCCCAGCTGCAAGGGGTGGGGAACGGTAATGCTGGGGATAAGGAGGTGGGAGGAGAAGAAAGGGCCTCTGGCATCAAGGCAACGGGACAGAGCCCAAAGGGTCACAGAGGGCATCCAGATGGGGGCGCATGCCCCACTGCTGCTCTGCAGTGGGCCTGGTGGCTGCTCTGCTGAGGGCCCCGCTCAGGGCACCTCATGGACTGGACCCGCCCCCACCCATAGCACGACGACAGGGTGGAGCCGGGCAGTCCGCTGTGAGCATATGTGCTTTCCCACCTCCGACCATGGCAGTTTGTATACACCCATGCATGTTATAGTATAGTCTGAGGCAGCTATATCTCTTCCCAAGGCAAGAGTCCAAGGATATAGATAAACCCAGGAGTACAGTTATTATCACAGGGAAGATGACTGATTGAGTGGTAGGGCAACGGAGATGAGGGAGGAGAAAAACGAACTGATCAAAAGGGCCATCATCTGTGTAACTGAGTAACATGTGAAGGTAACATTGTGTAGGACAGCATCCAGAGCTAACTCCCTTCTATGTTCTCTATAATTCTGTATTTCCTCAATCGTTTTTGTATTAACAGAAGTGAAGATAACTTTATATTATACAGCATCCAGTGTAAATTCCCTACTATCTTCTTTATAATTTGGTATTTCCTTTAATGTTTTTGTGTTAACTAATGTGAAGATAACTATGTAATACAACATCCAGTGCTAATTCCCTACTATATTCTGTATAACTTTGTATTTTCTATATTGTTTATGGCTTTTCTTGTTCATATGTATCCATTCTTTTGTCTTTAAAATAAAATTTAAAAAAATAAAATAAAATAATTAAAAATAAAAAATGTATGTTAATACTAAAATAGACACTAATACTTGTATACTGTAATAAAATATTTACAGTTCTGTATGTATACCTAAAATATCCTGGGTTTTTTTTACCAAATTGTAATTCTTGGTCCTGGTATTAGTAAGTGTTAATTCACATTGGTTTATAAAAGGAGGGGACTCTTATGTATTTGCTTGATATACCTTTCTGACAGAATCAAGCTCATTTAACAAAACTATTGGCTTTGTTTAGTTAACTTGGACACTATGTTTTTAGTTCAAGTTTACTGTACAAACTGGATTTGTTTTGCTCTTATTAGCTTGTGTGTAAGCTTTGCAACTATTTCTCAAAATTTTTATGTTTTAGAATGCTGACCTCAAAATAGGAGTGAACACAAAAATGTACCCTAGATAAACTCAGCATGAGAGCCAGTCTTTCCGAATCTCTGATACTGCTCAGATTCAGCAAGAAGAGCTTCCAACACTGGCTCCCGTCATCCGTGACATCCCTTCAAGTGTGGGACATGCTCTGACTGACCGTCACCCCAGGATGCTACATCAGCACCTACTGAGGGGGAAGGCTACAGATGGTTCATTGGCAGTGTCTTCAGAAAAGAAAAAAATGCATTCAGAGACAAAGGGAGAAAGTTGGAAGCATCCAAGTGACACCTGTGTACTGAGCCTAGCAAAAGAAATGAAGCTGCAGAGGTTGTGAGAGAGGGCTCTTATGCATGATTACCTTAAAGCCAAAACAGCCCCTCTAGCAGGGGTGATGGTTGGCTATCTCCTGACTTTGGCTCTCTTTTACATTTGACTTCCTAATTTTTTGTAATATATTCTCAGGCTCAAGCATCTGGCTTTCTCTTATTTGTGTTCCAGCTACTTTGTGATGGAACCCATGTGCCAACCCAACAGGAGCCAGCCATCCGGATGATGTGACACCTCACAGCCTTTGATACTGAGGGCTGAAGTACACAAGGGGGAATTGTAACCAGCAGTGCAAAATGGAACCCTACAAGTTTCATTTTTTTCTTTTAGAGGTAAGCAGCTTCTTCCAAGCTTCCTCCTGCTGAGCACGTAAGCAAGAACTTCTCCTCTCTTCAGCCTAGATGAAGTGACATAATATGCAGACTCTGGCCCCAGGAGGCTGCTGTACAATGGCTTTCCACAAGAAAGGGGACACTGAGTTGAAAATGGTGGAAGCCTTAAAACGCGTGGGAAGGTCTGCGTTGTCTCTCTGTCCTTCCTTGTCACTCTGTTCACTACTATAAAAGGCCATTACCAACCTGTACACAGGTGAGTTGAAAGAAATGGGCCTCTCCATCTCCTGAGAGCTGGCTCTCAATAAATCTGTTTTCCTTTGTAACAAATATATGTCCTTTTTTTATTAGGTTAGTGGCAAACAAATAAAACTGAGCTTCTAACCCTAAGTGATCAGTAACACAGTTGCCTCCCCGAAAGCTCCATCTAGGAGTGTATGAGGCTTTGCGGGGACATCTCAACATAAATCGTAACATAAACCAACCTTACCCCCCAAAAGGGATGAAAAGACCCAAATCAATGCACTTAGAAATGAAATAAGCAAAATCACCATGGATACCTCTGAAATACAGAACATTATTAGTAACTACTTTGAAAACTTCTGCTGTAATGAATTAGAGAATTCAGATGAAATGGATAGGTTCTTAGATACACATGAATTACCAAGACTGAACCAAAAAGATATAAAACCATGAATAATCCAATAACAAGCAGTGAAATTGAAGCAATAATAATTTAAAAAAACCTCCCAACTAAGAAAAGCCCAGGGCCCAATGAATTCACAACTATATTCTCCAAGAACTATATTCTCAGAGAGTTCAGTCCTGCTCAAACCCTTTAATAAAGAAATAAGCTTTATTCAAGGGGAAGGAATACTCCCAAAGTGATTCCCAGAAGCTAGAATCACCCTGACTCCAAAATCAGACGTGGTCCCAACTAAGAACAGAGAGTCCATCTCTTTAATGAATATGTATGCAAAAGTCCTCAAGAAGATACTGGCAAAAAGAATGCAAGTGATCATTAGAAGATCATGCCTCATGACCACATAGGCTTCATCTTAGGGATGCACAGATGGCTCAATATACACAAATAAAAAAATGTGATACATAACAAAAACAGAAGGACAAAACTCACATGATTAACTCAGTGGATGCAAAAAAAAGCTTTTGACAAAACTCAAAATCCATTCATAATTTTTTTAAAAACTGGAAGAAAATAGGTATAGAAGGACCTTATCTCAATCTGATAAAAGCCATACATTACAAACTTACCACCAATATTATATTCAATGAGGAAAGGCTGAAAGCTTACCCTCTAAAATCAGGAACAAGACATGGATGCTCACTATCACCACTCCTGTTCAATATGGTACTCAAAATATTAGCCAGAGAAATCAGGCAAGAGAAAGAAATAAAAGAGAGATGTATACAAGAGGAGAAACTGAAATTAGTTACAAGTGACCTGATCCTTTATATCAAAGACCTAAAAGGATCTAAAGACCCTTAGAATTAGCATCCTAATTTAGTAATGTGCCAGGATACAAAATCAACATACAAAAACCAATAGCATTACTATGCATTGGATAAATTCACTGAGAAAGAAATTAAGAAAACAATACCATTCACAATAGCATCAAGAAAAATTAAATACTTGAGAATTATCTAACTAGAGAAGGCAAAGATCTGTACAATGAAACCTACAGTACTCTAAATGTAAGTACTGAAAAGCACATAAGAAAGGAAAGATAATCCTTGTTCCTGGATGGCAGAACTAATACAGTGAAAATGGCATAATTTCAAAACTAATGTGCAGATCCAATACAATCCCAATCAGAATACCAACAGCATTCCTCACAGAACCAGAGAAAACAAACCTAAAATACATATGAAATCAGAAGAAATCTAGAATAGTCAAAGCAATCCTGGGTAACAAGAGCAAAGCGGGAGGCATCAGAATCTCAAATTTTAAGTTACAGATAGCTGTAGTGATAAAAATAGCACTGTGCTGGTACAAAAACAGATGTAGATGAATGAAATAGAATAGAACATTCAGAAATAACCACTGGCACACTCAGCTACTCTTTGACAAAGGGCCCAAAAACATACCCTGGAGGAAAGATAACCTCTTTAATAATTGGTGCTGGGAAAGCTGCTATCCATGCGCAGAAGAGTGAGTCTAGACCCATATCTCTCACTATGTGGAACTACACTAAACTCAAAATGGATTGGAGATCTAAATGTTAAAACAGAAATACTTAACCAGCTGGGAGATAAAATAGGTAAAACTCTTAAAGACAGAGGCATAGGCAAGAACTTTCTGAAGAGAATCCCAATTGCCCAAGAAATAGTACCAAAAGTCAACAAATGGGATCACATCAAATTAAAAATCTTTTGCACAGCAAAAAAAAAACAACCAACAGAGTAAACAGACAATTTCCAGAATGGGAAATTTTTTTCCAGCTATTCCAAGGACAGAGAACTAACATCAAGTATATATAAAGAACTCAAAAAATTTAGACACCCCTCAAATATAAAAGACCACCAAAAAACAAGCAACTGAAATTAGCAGACACTTCACAGATGAAGTACAAGTTGCCAATAAAGAATAAAAAATGTTCAACATCTCTGGTCAGTACCAAAATGCAAATTAAAGCAATGCTCTGATTCCATACCAATCCAGAAAGAATGGCCATCATCTAGAAATCAAATACAAATGCCGGTGAGACTGTGGGGATAAATGAACCCTACTACACTGTTGGTGGGAGTATAAACTTGTACAACCATTATGGAAATCAGTGTGGAGATTTATCAAGAAACTAAAAATAGAAATTCCACTTGACCCAGCTACCTGCCTTCTAGGTATCTTCCTGAAAGGGTTAAAAACATCGTACTATAGTAATAAATACATACCCATGTTTGTAGCAGCACAATTTATAACACCCTTACTGGGGAAGCAGCAGGTATGACTATCAACAGATGAGGAAAGTGTGGATAAGAAGTTCTGGCTTGCGTGCACAACGGCATACTCCTGCATCGTAAAGAAGGATAAATTTAAGTCATGTGTAGGAACAGGGATGTTCCTTGAGTTATAATGTTAAGTGAAACAAATCAGACATATAAGCTTAAATACTGATGGTTTCTCTTCTATGAGGAACCCAAAATGCAAATAAGGAGCAAAATGAAAGGTAGATAATAGGAAATAGGCGTGTAGATCTTTAACAAAAGTAAAGGGGACCAAGAGGTGGAAAGAGGGGAGAGAAAGGGGAGGGAAGAGAGATAATAAAATAACTGAGTTCTGTTATGTACATGTACCAACTTCCCACAAAGGATATTATGATTATGTATTGCAAACATGTAGTAATAAAATAAAAAAATTAAAAAGATTGAATCAAACTAAGTGCTTACCAACAGGTGAATGCATAAAGAAAATTTGGTATATGTGCACAATGGACCACTATTCAGCCATTAAAAAGAGACAAAGTCTACCATTTTCAAGATCTAAATAAACATGGAGGGCATCATATTAAATGAAATAAGCTAGGGACAGAAGACAGTACCACATGAGCTCACTTACATAAAAATGTTGTACTCATTGAAGTAGATATTAGAAAGGAGTAGACTTTCAAGCTATTTTTCTTTACACATCAAAGTCTTGAAAGAAACGAAAGGTTAAGTTGACTTTGGTTTTATCAACTTTGGCATATTTCAGTAATTATTTTCCAACGAACATTCCAACCACTAAGGGTCTTTGTACCAAAACCTGAGGAAATGAAACATGGTTAGTTTTACTGTCATAGTACGAAGAATCGGATTGCTAAGTTACACCTCCAGCCCTTTTCATCTTGAAAACAGAGTTTGTTCTGGGATTACTGGTGTATGCTACCATGCCTGGCGTTTTTTTTTTTTTTACCCCCAGTACTGGGTATTGAACACAGGGCCTTCACATTGACCTACATCTCTTCTCCTATTTTTTTTTTAATTTTTACTGAGACAAGTCCTACTAAGTCTTGAAGTTGCCCAGCCTGAGTTCAAATTTGAGATCGTCTTGCCTCAGCTTCTAGAGGAACTACAACTACAGCCTTGTACCACCATGCCAGACCAAAATGTGGTTCTTGACCTCAGGAAACATTCAAGTAAGTAACAATACTCCATTTGAACATATCAGTACTTCTTCATGCATATTAACTTCTGGGAGCATTTATTAAACATCCACGATGCATTAAGCTCTATCTAGGTGTTGGGCATGGGAAAATGGTGAGTCAATTTTGTCTTAGTGCTCTGATCTCACAGTCTTGTTGGGGAAAGGGACAGAACAGAAAAACTGTATTTTTAAGGTACAGGCCAGGCACTATTAAATGTTATTACCCAGATGCAGGGCAAGTTGAACTACAGGAAACAGAGAACTGAGTTACAGGTTTTAGGACTTGGAAAGCCTTTGTAGAGGAGGTAACATGAAGTAGGCCTTAGGAGAGGTTCTGTGTATAAGCAGAGTCCTGGCTGAAGTTTTTTCTTTCTAGCAGCCGTCCTTGAAAATTTTGGTCCATGTTTGTCTTTTATTTTCTCTAGCTGTCCAGTGTAGTTTGCCATCCACCTATCCACTCAGCCTTTGGTCTGTTTTTCTTGGAACTGGATGTGGCCAAAGTATACTACTAAATTCATTTCTGCAGGGACAGTACTTGTGAAAAAAGAATTTTCATTTTTTAGAATTTGTTTTAGCCAAATCAACAAAGCACAGTTCCTGTTGCCCATCTGTTAGAACACAAAAATAACCTCACTATGTAGAAACAGATGTCTAGAATGGTATTCGTTAAAATGAGATTCCACCTGTAATAGAAAGCAGAAAGTGGATGCGAAAGGAATGTTGTAAGCTAGCAGTCCTTGCTATTGCCTTCCACTCCCTTAGGAATGTATATTTGTGGGTAAAATATTGCTAATTGGCATATCCCTCTGGTTTTGATGTGTAATGGGAAGGGTTACTCATAATATTAAGATAAAATTACCCTAGATTTCTTAGCAAGGTAGCAGTCCTGAAAAAAATATACCTCTAGAGTGGTGCATTCTTAGCAATGAACAAAAATATCTTGGGCAGAAAATTCTGCCCAAAAATATCTTGGGCAGAAATAAACCTTTACTGATTACATTCTTACAAGGAACCTCTAGGCTCCCCTTTGATCTGGTTAGTCTTCCCGGTCCTTTTTTGTCCTTGCTAAGTCCCTCTTCATGCTGCTGCTGCTGCTCCTGCTGCTGCTGCTGTTGCTGCTGCTGCTTCTGCTGCTGCTGCTCCAAACTCCAAGTACACTGAAAAAGGTAACTTCATTCTCTTGGTGAGAAAATTGAGACTGAGCAATAGTATAAGTTAGAATGTAATCCAAGAATCAGATTTCTAAGCCAATGTATTCTTTGCACTATTTCAGTTTTGACAATGTGGTGGCACATAATGGTTAAATAATCTATACTATCAAATGGAATATCTGGAAAGTAAATCCAGGTTTATCTGATTAGAAAGCCTATGCCCAGTCCCTCTTCCATATATTATGGGCCCTTACTTCCAAGTGAACTTGGTCACACAAGGGAAAGCCAACAATATCTAGTAGAAGAGAGAATAATAAATTATAATTAGCAATTCCAAGCTAGCATAACATTTTTTGATTGTTTTTCTTTGTGTTTTTTGTTTTTAGACAAGCTTCCACTGTGAAATGCAGGCTGGCCTTAAACTCACATATCCCAGGCTGGCCTTGAACTCACAGCAAACCTCTTGCCTCAGCCTCTTCAGTGCTGGGAATACAGGCGTACACCACCATGCCCGGCTCAGGCTAGTACTGATAGCCATAAGGAATTTAAAAAGCATTATGCAAACTGGTGAAAAATCTAACAGGCATTTTTGAAAGAATAGAAAAACCACAGTTTATCACTTCTTTTAAAAAAGTTTCAGTACATGTTTGCGACAGATAATGTTAATGTTCCTGGTGTGGAGTTGGTACATGTGTGCAACACATCTTAATTTCTCTTTTCATCCCCCTCCTCACTTCTCTCCTTTATCTTTCCATCTCCCTCCTGTGGAGAATGGTCTACATCCCTACTTTCCATTGTCTGTCTTCTATTTTGCTTTTTGTTTGTAATTTGAGTTTCTCATATAAGAGAAACTGTGATATTTAAGCTGTCCGATCTATTTCACTAAACATTGTGGTCTCAAGGTATATCTATTTTTCTACAAACGACTCAAATTTATTTCCTTTTATCACAGAGTAGTGTAAATACATTGTGTGTAAATACAATATTTTCTTTATCTGCTCATCTGTTGATGGGCATATAATCCACTTCCAAGATTTAGCTATTATGAATTGTGCTGCTTTAAAGATGGGTACGCTTGTATCACTGTAATAGGCTGTCTTTAATTTTTCCAAGAAGAAACCTAGGAGCGGAATAGCTAGGTCAAATGGAATTTCTAGTTTAAAATATTTGATGAATCTTCATACTGATTTCCATAATTTTGCAATAGCTATTTTCTTCAGTGATTTTATCAAGAAAGATGTTGGATTTTGTCAATGGTATTCTCTGCATCTATTGAGAGGAGCATGTAATTTTTGTCCTGCTTCTGTTTATGTGGTGTTTTATATGTTTTGATTTGCATATGTTGAACCATTCTTGCTTCCTGGAGTGAAGCCTATTTGGTGATGATGTATGATCTTTTTGATGATTGTTGCATTCTGTTTGCCAGTACTTAATAAGGACTTTTGCACCTATTCCTTAAAGAGGTTAGTTGAATGCTCTCTTTTTTGGTTGAATCCTTGCCTGGCTTTGGCATCAGGGTAATGCTCGCTTCCAAGAATGATTTGGGGAGTACTACTTCCCTTTTAATTTCATCAAAGAGCTTGAGGAGCATTGGTGTTAGATCTTCCCTGAAGTATTTGTAGAATTTAACAGCGAAACCATTTGAGCTTTTCTTAGTTCATAGCTTTTTAAGTTACTGCTTAAGTTTCATTGCTGTTACTGAATTATTCAGGTTTTTAAATCTTGGTTCAATCTTGGTAATTCCTATATAAGAATCTATCCATTTCTTCTGAAGTCTCTAATTTACTTGGAGACTTCAACCAGCTTATGAAGTACATAATTGTTAATAATCTTTTTTTATTATAATAGGGTCCATTGTGATTTCATCTTTTATGTTGTTAATTGCATTATTTGGGTCTTTTCTTTCCCTTTTTGTTTAGATTGGCTAAGGGTTTCTCTATTTTGTTTATTCTTTTGAAGACTCACCTGTTTGATTCCTCAATTCCTTCTATTGTTAATTTGGTCTCAACTTCATTGATTTCTGCTCTGATCTTTATAATTTCTTTCCTTATAGTAGCTTTGGATTTGGATTGTTCTTGTGTTCCTAGGACCTTGAGGTAGATCATTAGATTATTTTTTGGGCTTGATGTTTTTGTGATGTGGTCCTTCACAGTTACATACTTTACTCATATGACTGCTTTTACTGTGTCCCATAAATTGTGGTATGTTGTACTGCCATTATCATTTCATTCTAGACATTTCTTTTTTTTCCTTCTTCCTTCCTTTTCTTTTTTTCTTTTGTATTGCTGTGTAGTTCAGACTTGTTTTGAACTTACTATGTAGCCCAGGCTGGCCTCAAACTCATGGCAGTCCTCCCTCAGCCTTCCAAGTGTTGAGATCACAGCATGTGCTACCACATCCAGCATCTTTCTTTATTTCTTCTGCAACCAGTTGTTTATTTAAGAGTGTATTGTTTAGTTTCTATGCATTTATGTAATTTCTGTTTTCTTTTGTTGTTCATTTCTAGCTTCACTGAGCTATCATCTGATGATGTGCATGGCATAATTTCAATTTTTTTGCATTTATTTAAGCTTGCTTTGTTGGTTAGTATGTGGTCTGTTTTGGAGAAAGTTCCATGTGCTGCTGAGAAGAGTATGTATTTTCTTGTTGTTAGACACTCTGTAGATGTCTACTCAGAACCAGGGATACAGCTCAGCAGCACAGGGACATGCCTGGCAAATGCAAGGTCCTGAGTTCAATTCCCAGTACCAACCAACAAACAAAAAAACCCTGTAGATACCTACTAACTCTATTTTTTCAAAGGTTTTGTTCAGGGCTGGAGATATAGCTCAGCAGCACAAGCACCTGCCTGGCAAGTGCAAGGTCCTAAATTTGATTCCTGGTACCAAAACAAGACAAAATAAAACAAACCAAAGCCTTGTTCAACTGTGATATCTCTTTGTTGATTTTTTTGGTCTAGTTGATCTATTTGTAGTAACAGGGTTTTGAGGCCCTTCACTGTAATTGTTTATGTATATCTGGTCTTTTGTGTCCAATAGTACTTGTTTTACAAAGTTGGGTGTGCTATTATTTAGTGCATATTTGTTAATTATTATTGCTTCCTATTGGATTATTTTTTAAACCTATATGTTGTGACCTTTGGCTCTTTTGATCAGTTTTGAGTTGAAGTCTACTTTGAATATAGGATGGCTACATCTGCTTTTTTGAAGGGGTCCATGGAGCATCAAAGGGGAAGAAACCAAAAGTTACAGACACAAATTATTTGAAATGATATTAAATAACAAAATAGAACCAGAAGGCATTTGGGAATCTCACAGAAGATATAAATAGTAAGATACTGGGCCAAATAAATAAAATGATCAGAGAGACTACAGAAGACAGTATTTGCATGGAATATTGTTTTCCATCTTTGGATTTATAGCTTATGAATCTCTTTTTGGAATAAATGCATTTTTGTATACTGCATATTGATGGAATTTGTTTCTTGATGCATTCTGCCAGTCTGTGTCTTGACTAGAGAGAACTGAGAGTTATTACTGATAGATATTGACTAATTCTTGTCATTGCTTTATTTTCTGCTGCCAATTCCCTACCTTTGTCTTCAATTTAACTACTCACCCTACCTTGTGTACTCATTCTATTAGACCTTCTTCTTCTTTCTTTTTTTTTTTTTTTTGGTACTGGGAATAGAACTCAGGACCTTGCACTTGCCAGGCAGGGACTTATGACACTGAGCTATATCCCTGGCCCAAAAGGTGGATTAGTATGTCTCTCTTTTTGATACTGGGAATCAAACTGAGGACCTTGGGCTTTCTAGGCAGGTGCTTAGCCACTGAGCTATATACCCAGCCCCTATTAGATCTTCTGTCATTGATAGCTGCATTGTGTTTTTCTAGGATATCCTTCAGAAGTTTTGGAGTGCTGGTTTGATGGGCATGCATTTCTTTAGGTAGTCTTTATCATGAACATATCTTATTTCTCCTTCCATTTTAAAAGATAATTTTGTAAGATACTGGGTTGGAAATTGCGTTGTGGGAGGGAGCTTAAAACATTTCACTACAAACTCTCCTGACCTTTAAAGTTTGTGTTGAGAAGTCTGCTGCAATTCTAATGGGTTTACCATTATAAATGGTTCATTGCTTTTGTCTAATCAGTTTTAAGATTCTGTTCTTATGTTGGACTTCCAGGATTTTGATTATGATGTGTCATGGAGAGGTTCTTTTCTTTTTTTTTTCTTTTAGAAACATAAAAGCACAAAAACATATTGACAAACAGACACCCATTATCATAGAAAATAGTACAATCACAACTAATCTATAGACAAGGTGATATGGTCTCAACAGTAGTTGTTGCTTTATCCATTGATATCTTCGAATTGTAGATGTATGGACCCATATATAGACATGCAAATTTAGTCAGACAGTTAATCCTCTC